>WSFP011428775.1:0-21919 GCA_009831015.1 Picea engelmannii | reverse complement strand
TGACCTCTACTGATATGAGGTTCTTCTTTCTACTGCTATCAATGATGAAGTGGAACAGAGTGCCTTTTACGCACATTTGTTAATGAAAGAGGCACTCACCTTCCTCTAGCTCATCATATTCACCAGGCTGGATCTTGGTGGTAGCAACAGTGGAACTGGGTTCTGCGTCAATAATCTGTCTCCCATTTTTCGGTTTTGACTTAGATTCAAAATCCGCATCTGATTCAAAGGCCTTTACCTCAACCACCAATGGTTGCTTTGAGCGACAATCAATAATGTTATGCCATGGAATCTTATGGAAGTCGCACCACTTCCTGGTATCTTTCTTTGTCTTCTCATTGCCCTTCTTTTCTTACAGCTTGTACTGGTTATCCCGAGCTTTCCCATATTTTCTCCATCCTTTGTTCTACGGGTTGGGGCTGCCCTTTCCCTGCTTTTGCTGTGAGGGGTTCCCAGACCCAAACTACCGCGTCTTTTGTTTCGGCTTATTCTCGATTTTGATGACACATCGATAGGCCATGCCCAAAGATGAGATGTCCAACAACTCCATTTTTGTCTGAATGTATCTATGCATACCATTGCGGTACTTGATCACCAGATGTCGCTCAAAATATTTGATACCCATCTTGGTGCGGAAGGTATGGAAGAAATTAGTGAACTCTGGCATTCTTTGGTCTCTTTCCTACCGGAGTGTGATCCATCTTGTATACAAGTCAGCATAACTTTTAACATGGTAGTATTGTTCCTTGATAGCATCCCTAAAGGAACACCAAGTGGGTGAAACTACAAATAATGTGGATCCCTCTATTTCCTTTTGCTCACAGAAAGTCTCCCACCAATCTTTGACATGGGGGATGACCTTGAGGATCGCAAATGTACTCTTTTGTCTATCAGAAAAGTTGTGGACAGAAAAATACCCTTCTAGAAGGTTTAACCATTTATCTATGACATCGCCATCTATTTTACCTTCGAATATAGGAATATCAAAATTGATTTGTACCTTGAAGGTGGTGGTGCAGCTTGAGGTGGATGTGTCGCTTATCGATAATCGTCGAAGGATTTGTGAAAAGTCGTCCATCATCTCGTTCCTCTGTCGCACAAGGGCTTCCTCGTGCAACATTTTAAAAGGATCTCCTGTTCCGTCGTATTTATTTTCGCCCACCATGGATGGTTTCTTGGGTGTGCAAGAGTATTTTTCCTCAAGAGAGGAAAGTTGGAGACCCAACTCTCTATACCCTGACCATGTCGGGGACATGCATTGAAAAAAATGACAAGGAGCATACAACTCTGATACCATTGATCCAGGTTTATGAACAGAACGAAATGAAACCATAGATTTATAATATTAACACAAAGATACAAAAAAACTTGGTTTCTATTAAATAAGAAATATGTTGAAAACTGTAAAATGTAGACTGAAGACAAGCTTACTAGAATGGTGGCAACTTATCTCTAAGAAGAGATGTGACAGCTATGCTCATTCAAAAGAATATGAGTATAATGAGACTCTGAAGGAATTTTTACAATAAACATGAATGCCAAAACCCTAGACATCCAAAAAACCTAACTCTAGGAGATGAGGTGCCAAAAGTCATGTGGGCCCCATTGGGGTAAGTTAGTACATCAACTTCCCGGGGTCGTAACTTTTGCATACGATCTCCATTTAGGGCGCATGATAGCTCATTGGAAAGGTATTGACGATGAACTTCATTTAAGGGGCTCAATCAAATCATTATACTATTATTGATGTGCATGATCGCGAAAAATGTCGTTTAGGCCCTCAAAATGGCCCCGGAAGTTCAAGAACTGAAAACTGCTAAAAATAGTAAGTTGCCAAAAAATTGTTTTAAGCCAGTTGGACAAGGTGGGTGGCCACCGAGATTCTCCTGGATCAAAAAGATTAATATTTTTTATTTTTTTATTAGCTGGATGTCTAGTTTTTTAGTGGCAACAATGTTTAAAAACCTAAAAAAAAATGTAATTTCAATTTTTTTTTATATAAAAATTATATATATTTTTTAAAATAAAAATTATATGTTTTTTTTTATAAAAAAAATATTTTTCTAAATGTAATGAATATATACTTACTTTATGTAACACCCCAAGGCCGAGCCCCTGCTAAATTGTAATTATGTTTATAGGCTGGTGAGCCAAGTGTTAGACGCTGGAAGACTTATATGTTTATTAGGCCAGAGAGCCTAGATGCTTAAGGCCAATGAGCCTATTTTTGTATATGTAAACACTCATATCATTAATAAAATTACATCGATGTATGTATACCAACCAGGAAGAAAGAGTTATGGGGGACTAAGCTCCACTAGGTAGGCTAAGGGAAGGGGCTAAGTGTCTAGATTAGGGGCTAAGCTAGAGGGCTTACCTCTAAAGGAATACTATTGTATTATTATTTCCTAAAGGCTAAGGTTGGCATAATTTGTGTTGTCCTAAGTTCCTGGGGAAAGGGAACAAGTGTTAAGTGGAGCTCATGCAACTTCAGGAATACATGTGTCAACCTGGGCACATGCAATTTTAAGTGGGAAAAGTAAGCTCGTTAGGGGGCTCTCGCCATTCTCGCAAGTCTGCATCTTACCTGATTCACCCACTGATTCACGCATTGAGCCACTGCCTTCACCGTCGAACTCTACATCATTCACTCACCCTGGAACCGACATGTGCTTGAGTTATCCCATACTTTTCCTGTGAAGCACACCACGCTTGTACTTGCCTGAGCCCGTACTATTCCTTAATGGTCTGTTGTTGCTGCCAACATAGTGCCTTGAATGAGCGTGGCTTGTTGCCATGTTCTATTCTATACTGAGATTTTTTGCATCCATCAACCTCACTTGAATTGAATTATGAGCTGGACTGAAGAAGCAGGTTGTCAGGCCTGTGGGTTTGAAGAGGAGAGTTGTCAGGCCCGTGGACTAAAGAAGCAGGTTATCAAACATGTAAGCAACTCTCTTTAGGTGAGAGAGGTTGTTGGGGAAGTGATTTTTCTAGAGGGAGCCCAATGACAACTACAATGCTTTGAGAATTCTTGTCCGACCTGTTGTTGAAGCCCTGGAAGGAAAGTGGGGTAGACGAAGGATTGTTGAGTAGAGAAGAGGCACACTTCCTGGCGTGGGACATACATGTGGGGAATGAGAGGATTTAGGCTATTAGTGTGAGCTATCTCTTGGAAGAAAATCCTTCCTGTTGATCTGTGTGACTTTCTAGTTGTCCTTGTCAAGCCTAAGAATCCCTTGCCCGGTGGAGTTTAGTCCCAACTCGGGGGCGACCCACTGCTGAGTGTGATGAGCAGCGTGGTCTAAGGCTAGGAGGTTTGTGGGAGGTTTGCACACAGTTGGTGGTCATCTATTAAAAGATAAGTACCAAATCTCCATTATTTGTATGATGTGTATCTTGAAATCAAGTTATAATGTTGTTAGAATTGTATGTGTATAATGCCTGTATGTTTTAATGTTATTTCTGCATGAATAGTGGCATGAACGTAATGCTATAATTGTTTAATTTGCATTAGATAGATATGTGTGTGTGTGTGTGTATATATATATATGGTATCAAAGCGTTATTTGGAGTAGCTTTGCCCGACTTGTTGGTGGATGGGGACGTTACAAATTGGTATCAGAGAAAGGAGAGACGTCCGGGAAGTGACGTTTCTTGACCTGTTGGTGGCTAGGGACGTTACAAATTGGTATCAGAGCCATGGTTTCAACACTGAGCTTGGATGGGCCATGTTAGTGGAAGTTGAAGCAAAATTTTCGAAAAAGAATTATTGTCGAAATGGACAAAATTCAAGTTCAAAGCCCATGGTTTCTACACAAAACCTGGATGGGCCACGAATGAGGAATTCAGAGTAGAAGGTCCATAGAATTTTGATGTGCAGAGTGCCAAAAGGGCATTGAGAGAACACTTGGACTGTGTTCAGAAGCACATGAGGTGTAACGGTTTAAGAAATGGCCACAAAGAAAGAAACCACAACATCCGTGGTGATTGGGCCATAGGATTTGTTTGGGAGAAGGAGAATCCTTCACAACTGTTAGATCTGGAGAAAAGTGCATGAAGGTTAATCTCCAAGTCATTCAGACTTCGTGACTTCAGTGAAAGTTATGGGTTATAAGAGCAAGAGGGGTTGAAGCCTGAAGTTCCAAAGTCCCGAGGAGGATCTACACTGTACATCCGGGGGGGGAGTGTTCATCGTTGGATTTGATCAAGGGAGGATCAGATTGATTCGAGAGTTTGACGTTTGGGAGAATTGGAGTGTGCTGATGCGCAAACCATCGAAGGATGAATTCCCAAAGCAAAAGAGTAGAAGTGGTGTAGCAGGATGACGTCGCCAATAATGACGTGGACACATGGGATGTGTGCCATGTGTCAATGAGTTAAGAACCTTTGGATGATTGAAATGCTAGTTAGAACGTGACACATGTCACCAATATGATTGGGCCATGCGTCCGCTTCTAATATTTCTCCACGTGCCCCTCCTCTTGAGCATGGATGGTGGATCCCTTGATGGTCATAGTGGATGTGTGGCACCAGATTGTGAAGTCTGGAGACTTAACACTTGAGAATAAACAATTCATGATGGAATGGGAGGAATAAATCCCTGAAGTTCCATAGCATTGAAGTAACGTGATGTAATGATGTCATCGAGGGTGACATGGAAGTATTTAGAGACTGACGGTTCAGGATAATTGGGGTGTGAAAGGTGAAAGACTTCAAAGTCTCGAGGCCCCGAAGCTTCGAAGTCTCGGAGCCCTGAAGTTGGGAGTTCCATAGCGAGTATCAACCGTTGGATGCTGGGAAGACATGGACCATTGATCCACCTTACTTCGTGAGTTCACCAATTCGACACTCCGAGAGGTTTGCTGGGAATTGATTTGGAAACCGTCGAATCTGGAGTCCCCGAAGCTCCGATCCGCCGTAGATATGAGAAAGGAGTCTTCACGCATTTTTCAGTTCGTTGTTCTGTGATGTTTGGGACACGTGGAAAAAGGAAACCTATGAAGCTCCGGAGCTCGAAGTTTCAAGGCTCCGGATAAGCGCCCAAATCATTAGTACTGGGTCACAGTCGTGGTCACATGCGAACCAAGGGCTGAAGAAAAGGAGCTAATGCCCAAAAATTATTGTAGAACAGAGCTGGGATTAGAGATAGAATCCTGAGAGGTTCTTGATCGACAAAGGCCCACTGAAAATGGAGTTAGATATTATTTTGTTGAACCATATTGGTTTATGTTATTTTGGAAAATTTTCTATTAGCCTGACAAAATTCGGCCGACTACACATTTTACAGAGTTAACAATTAATTGAACCAAACCGAATTGTTCCACGATGCAGAGAAATGAAGGAGGCACATGATGCTTACAGTTCATGGAATGAAGTTAGAGGAATGGATGTCCATTTTGGAGTTGAAGGATCAAACTCCAATGGGCATGGAGAAGAGATTGATAAAGAAGGGATCATGATGAAAATCATTAAAAAGTTGCAAAAAGATGTCCAAATTTACTGGGCAGATAAAAAAAGGCTTATGAGAGCCAGGGAGCAACAATGAGACTTCAACATGAAGTTGATGCAAAGCCTGTAAATAATAGAAAATAAATTGGATAAGGAGAGTGGCTCAAGCAAATTAGGAAGTCACAGGTTTCCTGATGAGAAAAGAAGAACAAGAAGTGTTAGTATACATCACCAACACTCCCCGAGGCATTCCAATAAGAGAGCACACACCAACTCAAGTCCATCCCCTATCAAGAAGCATAAGAGGTTTGGGGTGGATGAGATACGAGGGGAAATGAACAAAATCAAACCTCCTACATTTGATGGGGAGCACAAGAAGGATGAATATGCAGAGACAAGGCTGTTGGGCATGAGAAAATATTTTCAATTGCATAATTATTATTCTCATGCAGAAGGAATAATTGCCATCTACCAACTCAAAGGAAAGGAATCCATGTGGTGGGATCAACTTGTGTAGGTGCAACACATTAAAGAGAAAAATGTTACTTAGAGGGAATTCAAGAAGTATTTTGAAAAAAAATACTTAACTAAGAGATACTATGACAAGAAAATGAAAGAGTTATTTGAACTCAATCTTGGGAGTATGAAATAGATGAATATGAAAGAAGGTTTTTAGAATTGATGAAGTATATTTCTTTCATCAAGGATGAGACAGTTAATATTCAGAGGTACTTGAGTGGTTTGCCATCATCCATCACTGACAAAATACAATATGATGATCCCAAAACATTGGAGGAGACCATAAGATGAGCTAAGTGCCTATATGATTAGCAAAAAGCAAAGCCAACTTTCAAAAAATCTTGGGAAGACAAGAATAAATTCAATATGGATCAGAGAAAGAAGGGAATTAAGCCACCATTCTTAAAAAATAATCCTTAGGGACAACTAACTTCTAAAGAACCCAAAACGATTGAGACATGTGGTCAAAGGCCAAGGTAGCCACCTATTCAATGTTCGGTTTGTAAAGGAGATCATATGTATATATATTGTCCTCACATAAGTGAAAAAGTGAGAGTTGTTCACAATGTTCAATGAGCTGAAACAATGGAGGACATAGGCAGAAGTGTACCCAAGATCTATGCAGCCCTGGACAACAAGCAAGCAAAGTATCAATCACATATGATTGAAGTGGAAGGTATGATCAACAACCAAACCATTACAATTTTAATTGATTCAGGAGCTAGTCATAGTTATATAGATCTTAAGATGGTGGAAAGTTTGCATTTTCCAAGAAACAAGCATGGAAAATATTGGTTGGTGCAGCTGGCTACCATAGACAAAATAAAAGTTAATGAGATGGTTAAGTCATGTCTTATGGACATGAATGGACTGAGCACAAGGGCAGATTTGAACATCTTGCCTTTAGGTTCTTATGACTGCCTAATTGGTATGGATTGGTTAGACCAAAACCATGCCATCTAAGACTGTCATAACAAGGCATTCACTTTCCTAGATGAGGAAGGGAACATAAGGAAAGTGCAAGGAATTCCTAGGGCAGTGACTACTAGAGAAATTTCAACAATGCAACTGAAAAAGTGTTACAGGAAGGGATATCAAATATTTGCAGCCCATATGGAGGAAGCATATAAGGATAAGGTGCCAAATATGGAGGATCATACAGTCCTGGAAGATTTTGAAGATGTGTTCAAGGAGGTATCAGGACTACCCCCAAAGAGAGATATTGATTTATCTATAAATTTAATGCTTGGAGCAACTCCAGTATCAAAGAATCCTTACATAATGAGTACACCAGAGTTGAAGGAGTTGCAAATGTAGCTTGAATAAATTCTGAATAAGGGGTATATATGCCCAAGTGTGTTACCTTGGGGTGCCCCAGTCTTGTTTGTGAAAAAAAAATATGGTACATTGAGACTGTGCATTGAGTTTAGACAGTTGAACAAAATGACTATATAGAACAAGTATCCTCTACCAAGGATTGGTGATCTCTTCGATCAGTTGAAGGATGCAAGGATATTTTTGAAGACAGATCTCAGGTCAGGATACCATCAAGTAAGGATTAAAGAGGAAGATATCAACAAGACCGCCTTTAGGACAAGGTATGGTCATTATGAGTTCACAGTGGTGCCATTTGGGTTGTCAAATGCACCAGATGTTTTCATGTGCTTAATGAATGGTGTTTTCCGAGAATATTTAGAAAAATTTGTCATTGTATTTTTAGATGACATCCTTGTATATTCTAAGTCGGAATAAGAGCATGAGCATCATTTGAGGATGGTGTTGCAAGTGCTAAGAGAACATCAGCTGTATGCCAAATTGAGCAAGTGCTCATTTTACCAAAATCGAATCCATTATTTGGGGCATATCATTTCAGAGGATGGGATAACAGTGGATCCTGAGAAGATAAAAGCCATTATAGAATGGTTAGCGCCAAAGAATGTGACCGAAGTCAGATCCTTCATGGGTCTAGCTGGCTACTATAGAAGGTTCATTGTAGGGTTTTCGAGAATAACTCACCCCATCACTTCCTTGCAAAGGAAGGGGAAGAAGTTTCAATGGACAAAAGAATGTGAAATAAGCTTTCGACAATTGAAGCAGTTGTTAACCAGTGCTCCAATTATGAGGATTGCAGATCCAAATGAAGAATTCATTGTATGCATAGATGCATGTAAAGAAGGACTTGGTGGAGTCCTCAGTCAAAAGGGGTTTGTTGTATGATATGAATCAAGGAAGTTGAAGGAGCATGAAAGGCTCTATGCCACTCATGATTTTGAGTTGGCAACCATAGTGCACACTTTGAAGAAGTGGAGGCACTACCTCACGGGAAAGAGGTTTGAGCTAAGGATAGACCATAATGGTCTGAAATATTTATTTGATTAGCCAACTCTAAATTCCAGGCAAAGCAGATGGTTAGAATTTCTCAGTGAATATGACTTTGATATAAAGCATATCAAGGGGAAAGAGAACAAAGTGGCTGATGCACTCAACAGAAGAGTGCATGAGTTTCATGCTACAACCATTAGCATGTACCAATCAGATTTGAAAGACAAAATTGTAGAGGCTGCAAAATCAGATTTGTAATACATGGAATTGGTAACAAAATTGCAGCAAGGTAAAATTCAACAGAAAGTTGAAGATTATGAATTGAGAATTGTTGGAATCATCTTGTACAAAAACATGGTTTATGTACCCAATTCTCCTGAATTGAGGAGTGCGATTTTAAAAGAAATGCACATTGTAACTTATGTGGGACAACCAGGATATCATAAAACAATTTCAACAATCAAGAGCCAATATTATTGGCCAAGCATGAAGAGGGAGATTGCCGAATACATAGCTAAATGCTTGGATTGTCAAAAGGTAAAGGCTGAGCATAGACACCCAACATGTTTGCTACAACTATTACCCATTCTTGAGTGGAAATGAGAAGTTGTAACAATGGATTTCATCACAAGATTGCCTAGAACAAGAAAATAACATGATGCAATCATGATGGTGGTGGACAAGCTTACTAAAGCTACCCATTTCATTCCTATGAATACTACTCACAAGGAAACCCATGTGGTTGAAATTTATATGAGGAAAGTAGCACGCTTGCATGGCATACCCAATACAATTATGTCTGATAGAGACCCAAAGTTTACCTCAAATTTTTGGAAGGGGTTATTCAAAGGGTTCAAAACAAATATGAACTTCATCACATTATATCATCCTGAGTCGGACGGGTAAACATAAAGGGTGAAACAAGTGATAGAGGATATGCTAAGGATGTATGTGATGGACAAGCCATCTAAATGGGAAGATTATATACACTTGGTAGAATTTTCCTACAACAATGGGTATCAAGCATCACTGAAGATGAGCCCGTTTGAAGCACTTTATGGCAGAAAGTGCAACACTCCAGTAAGCTGGGACAACCCAATTGATAGGGAAGTGGTTGGGCCAGAGTTGCTCAAGGAAATGGAAGAGAAAATGTTGAAGATTAAACATAATTTGAAGGCTTCCCAAGACAGGCAGAAAAGCTATGCTGATAAGAACATAACTCACAAGGAATTTAAAGTAGGGGATCATCTATTCTTGAAAGTGAAGGCCAACAGAAGTTCCCTATAGCTGGGAAACTGTTCCAAGTTGGCATTCAGATATTGTGGGTCGTTTGAAATCCTAGAGAGGATTGGTCCAATAATATATATGCTTGCATTGCCTGCATCTATATCTATACATAATGTATTTCTTGTCTCATTGCTTAAGAAATATATACTTGATGCTAATCATGTTATTAATTGGAATGTGATTCAGGTGGATCAAGAAAGCGCTTTTCAGGTGCATCTGATGTGTATACTGAACCGAAAAAGCAAGCAGCTCTGAAATCGAGCCACAGGGCTTGTCCAGTGGAACTGGTAAGGTCCCGAGGATGTAACATGGGAGCATGAAGATGCTATGCGGGTAGAGTACCCACATCTTTTTGAAGATTTTGGAAATCTTGTTGTTGTTGTGTAAATAAGTTGCATTGAGGACAAGGCAAAAATAAGGGGAGGGGATTGTAACACCCCAAGGCCGAGCCCCTGCTGAATTGTAATTATGTTTATAGGCTGGTGAGCCAAGTGTTATAAGTTGGAAGACTTATATGTTTATTAGGCCGGAGAGCCTAGATTCTTAAGGCCAGTGAGCCTATTTTTGTATATGTAAACACTCATATCATTAATAAAATTACATCACTGTATGTAGATCGACCACGAAGAAAGAGTTATGGGGGACTAAGCTCCACTAGGTAGGCTAAGGGAGGGGGCTAAGCTCCACTAGGTAGGGTAAGGGAAGGGGCTAAGTGTCTATATTAGGGGCTAAGCTAGAGGGCTTACCTCTAAAGGAATAATATTATATTATTATTTCCTAAAGGCTAAGGTTGACATAATCTATGTTGTCATAATTTCCTGGGGAAAGGGAACGAGTGTTAAGTGGAGATCATGTAGCTTCAGGAAGACATGTGTCAACCTGGGCACATGCAGTTTTAAGTGGGAAAAGTAAGCTCGTTGGGGGGCTCTTGCCATTCTCACAACCGTCGCCATTCTCGCAAGTCTACATCTTACCTGATTCACCCACTGATTCACGCATTGAGCCATTTCCTTCACCGTCGACCTCTACATCATTCACGCACCCTAGAACCGACAGGCACTTGAGCTATCCCATACTTTTCCTATGAAGCATAGTGCACCTGTACTTGCCTGAGCCCGTATCGTGCCTTAACAATCTGTTGTTGCTACCAACGCAGTGCCTTGACTGAGCATGGCTTGCTGCCATCTTCTATTCTATACCGATAATTGTTGCTTCCATCACCCTCACTTGAATTGAATTAGGAGTTGGAATCAAGAAGCAGGTTTTCAGGCCTATGGGTTTGAAGAGGTGGGTTGTCAGGCCCATGGACTAAAGAAGCAGGTTGTCATGCCTGTAAGCAAATCTCTCCAGGTGAGAGAGGTTGTTGGGTAAGTGATTTTCCCAGAGGGAGCCCAACGACAACTACAATGCTCTGAGAATTCTTGTTTGGCCTATTGTTGAAGCCCTAGAAGGGAAGTGGGGGCAGCTGAAGGACTATTGAGTAGAGAAGGGGCACACTTCCTGGGGTGGGACGGGCATGTGTGGAATGAGAGGCTGTAGGCTGTTAGTGTGAGCTGGCTCCTGGGAGAAAATCCTTCCTGTTGATCTGTGCAACTTTCCTGTTGTCCTTGCCAAGCCTAGAAATCCCTTGCCCAATGGAGTTTAGCCCCAGCTCGGGGGTGACCCACTGCTAAGCATGATGAGCAACTTGGTCTAAGGATGGGAGGTTCATGGGAGGTTTACACTTAGTTGGTGGTCATCTATTAAAAGGTAAGTACCAAATCTTTGTTCTCTTTATGATGTGTGTCTTGAAACCAAGTTATAATATTGTTAGAATTGTCTGTGTATAATGCATGTACATTTTAATGTTATTTCCGCATGAATAGTGACATGAACATAATGTTATAGTTGTTTAATTTGCATTAGATAGATATGTATATATATAGTATCAGAGCGTTATTTGGAGTAGCGTTGTTCGACCTGTTGGTGGCTGGGGACGTAACAAATTGGTATCAAAGTAAGGAGAAACCTCCCGGAAATGACGTTTCCCGACCTGTTGGTGGCTGGGGACATTACACTTTATGTTTATTTATTAACTTATAAAATAAAGAAATATTAGATACGTTAAAAAAAACCTACACATAAATACACAAATAAATAAGCAACGAGTGGAAGGGAAAAAGGCTTATCAATCTATGTTAAGATCCAAATTCCACTTGAAGGCTTTGAAATTATTATTAATAATAATTAATTTTTTTTTTTTTCAATTAAAGACCAAGATTAGGAATAAATAAAGTTTCAAAACAATCTAGGATTTTTCTAGAAATAACATGTTTTAAATTAAATCTGGGTGAAGTGACTAGAAGCAACTTTAGGACATATAAGTGCATCATGAGTATTTATAATTTCTTTTACAAGTTGATGTAGTCACTAATAATTAGGTTAAGATTGAGGGATTAATGTAAGGTACCAAATTATGATCCTACAATGGAATTAGAAGCATCAAGGTGGAGAGTGATTTGAAGTTAATCATTGGATTATTACTAAACAAGGCTATAGAAAGCAATTTTCTCCTACATAACAAAACTCCTTTGTATAATATAGGTGACAATTAACATAAATGTAAACCATAGACATATCATAAGAGTGATAAAAAAAAATCGTTGATTATCCCACCAATAAAGTAATTGACAAGGAACTAAACATAAGGGTGATTAGGGTTTGCAAGGACCCTAGGGATTCAAAAGGGTTGGAAGCCAATTTTCCACCTTCTAAGTCCATGGTTGTATATCCCTCCCAACTCAACCTTATAAATCAATGGGCATTAACATTTGTGAGAGGAGATTTTGTAAGTCCTATTATAAGGTTAGGAACATTCTTGAAATGCAACTCATACTACCACCCTTGTACTGTCACTATATTCCATTCAATGCATTGGATGACATAAGTGACATTTTAGTTTTTGGCCCAAAAGTAGTCTTATATACTTTTGTTGGTATCATTATACCCTTTTCAAACCTAAGTATGAGGAGAATAATGTAAGTTGGAAATCAAAGATACAAGAAGAGGTAAGGGAAGTGAGAAGAAGAGAAGAGGAAAGGAATAAGGAAGAAGAAATACATGAAAAAGAATGTCAAGTCATTGCATTCWCCCTTTTCTTTTTCTTTTTTGGATAAAATATGTGCTTACATTTTTCAATTAAGGAAGCTAGGTTTTCCATGGCTTGAAGGATTGTGATCTTCTGGGTTTGTTGTAGAGTTATCACCCAATCTTTTCAATTGAATTATCCTAGTCGGCATGTCAAGCCATGACCATTTGGTCAAAATGCAGATGGGGACTATGATCTCCTCTTGACTTGAAAAAACCATTGTTTTGCATGGATATGTGATTGGTCCAAAGAGTGGTAATTTCCCCTAAGTCTCAAAAATTTGTTTTGAAGGTGTATAATGAGGTAGTAACCCTCTATCGAAATTGAGCTTTTCTGAATTTGAGTATGATAGTTTATGTACTCAGCTTTAGGTGGGCTACATTATGGGTTACTTTGTCGAGAGGTTGCCTCCTAAGGATGTTATCTAAATATGGCTTAGGGAGGTGTGCGAACCTCAAAGTTGGCACTACACCCATACCCACAATTTGACCAAGGATTTATTTTTGTTTCAATTCAATGACTCGATCCATTTGATGGGAAGTTTTCATTGAGGCCCATAGGTATGTAAGAATACCTTGGTTTTTTTCGCAATCTCATGGATTTTGGCAAATAACAATACTTAGTTCTCTTTACTGGTTTGGGTTGAATCACTTAGACACCTAATGCAATGTTGGCTAACTTTAGATCGTATCTCTACTGCTTTATAGGGTTTCAATTTTCATGAACCTAAATGGCTCTTTAACGATAGGCCCTAGCACTGAGTTTGCATTAAAGTGAGTTTGTCAAAGGACCTTAAGGAATTCATGCTCATTCAGGTAGGTGAAAGGTTTATATGACAATTGGTCCACTATATCAATCTCCCTGACAATTGTTTTCAATTTCAAATCCTGTATCACCCTATCTGTCATTGTCCACTCATGTCTTAGGTTGATTCTGCAACAACCTAACACAATCAGATCCCCCTTTCACCTAAATCTTCACAGGCAACGAATCCATATGAATATGGTTGGAATTAGGTGGTAAGGAAGAGTATAAATGTTAAGGTAGCTAGAAATCAAACCCCTAAAATCCTAGTCTCTAAAGATCCAACCACAACTAGACCAAGTAGGTTGTTGATTACAGGAGCTGATAACATTTCTACTAGCTTGGACCAACATGGGATTAGTAGTCGTAGAGCTCACTCTACACTATCTCTACTACACGATCAATGGAAGGAAGCTATAATTGATGGCCAAATGAAACAATGAAGACATACTACCCTTGGGGATTGGTTACTTTGGTCCTCAACTACTACAAATAACCCCTTTGGTGCTCTCTAAGACATCAAGGATAATGAGGTGGAGATGCTCAATGTTACTAGTTTGGAATGAGAGTGATCTCATGTAATGCTCAGGGATCAAATGATTCTTTAAGGAAATATATTGTCCACTAATTGTTGACTTCAATTGGTGAGACATATATTATCTTCTTAAAAGAAGTCAAAATCACAAGTTACATTGTGTACGGCCTAACCATTACAAGGCCTAGGATATTGATATATCTATTTTGATTGTGTTAAATGAAATGAAGGTGTTGTTGTACTAGTCTCCCTTCAGTTAGTTAGTTCCATAATTAACTGGGGGAATAATCCCTTACAAATATCACTTTGGGTGTTGCTTAATTTTAACGACTAGTTGTTGGTTCCATTGAAAATTTACACCTCTGATGACTCATGAGAGTGTGAAACCTTTTGGTGTTGGTTGGTTAATGAGCTACATGATGCCTTATGGTTCAGTTTTGGGGATTTTAACATAGGCGAGTGTCAAAAAGATAAAGAAGGGGTGTTTCCTACTTACTCATTGGCTAGGAAAAAGAGGCAAGATTTGCTCTGAAGGCCCTCCAAGGGTCATATGATCCTAATTGGAGGCATCGATAGTATTTTGTTGAATTTGATTCACTTGGATAAATTTCAATTGAGGGATGGCAATGATTTACGAAAGGCTCAATAGGGCTCTTATTTTGAAAAAGAATTTATTATACTTTAACTCTGATGGAGGTTGACCTATCCATGTTGATGACATAACCAATATGTTGGACCAATAACCTATTTTATTTTCAATCTCACGTGGGCCTCAAAATATGTGTTGGATACAAACTTGTTTTGTCATGAATGTCTCTTACCTCCAAATCTTGGGCTTCTCAGTCTACATCTGAATTGTGTGGAACTTAATCCCTTGATCGTGTGGGGATTTTTGGTATTTGGTATGGTGGGAAGATGTAAATAACCTTAGTAGACAAAAGATAAAACCCTTAAGATTCAAAATAACCAAAATGCATAGACATAATAACAAACACCGAGATTGTAGAAAAAACCCTTAAGGTAGGGTACCATTATCAATTACTCCTTATGGAAGGAATCACTCCACAAGTTGTGCTTGGTGCAATACATCCCCCAACATATCCAATACAATGATAGTCATGTCTATATGTACTCTCTCATTAATATTCCTCGGGGCCTATGCCCACTACCCCTCATTATTACATTTATTACCCACTAACTACTTAGTGGGCCTATTTATTACCCACCAACTACCTAATGGGCCTTATTCCACAACTATGGACACATTCCATTAATTATTCCCCTTATATACATGTCTAGGTACCTAACGTTACATTAATTTCCCTCTCTAGGTACATTCCATTCCATCCCCCTTAACATGTTTTTCCCTTGAAACACGAGTGGAATCCATATAATATGATCTATAGATCAATGTAGTCAATTGGTACCAAGCACAAGCATTTGTCCATCTAAGTGATATTTGGACATGGGGTCCAACTTTGGCCTTATTTTAAGCCCTAAACAAAGCCCCATGTTAAGTATAAAACCCCTTATTAAGTGCTAGATATTGAATTATTACATTTCTTGTGTTATATTTGTATGAAGGTTAGAACCCTTCATTGTACCCTTTCATTACAATTGTACCCTTTATCTCCTACACACACACACACACACGTACACCAAGGAGATCTAGTCTTAGGATCATATCATCTCATCTTGTACATTGTATATATTGTAAAAGGAGGTTTCCCCCTCAAATTAGACTATTATTTATTGACTTTTTATCACTCTCAAGGCATTGGTTCATAACATTTTCTATCCAAGCATCGATCCTATGGTTTTGCTGCTTCAAGTGAGTCATCTTGCAATTTTCACTATAACTTTTTTTATGGGAGGGTTTAGACAACTAAATTTGGAGTTTACCTAGGAGACATATCAAATCACCTCTGGAAAAAAATTCAGGTTCCAGGTCATTATAATTTTGGAGATATATCCTATGGAAGATAGGGTTTTTGACTCATCTTGAATTCAATTTTAAATGAGTCATCTTGGTGTTTTCACTATAATTTTTTTTCTAGGCGGTTTCAAATAGTAAATTTTTGTGGAGACTGAGGATAAATTTCATAGAACAGGTGGTCAACATTTTAGGTTGTGGTTCACTATACTTTTGGAGATATAGTCCATGGAAGACAAGGTTTGTGACTAAACCTGAAATCAATTATCTTGGCATTTTCGCTGTAAATTTTTTTCAATGAGGTTTCGGACTTTGGAATTTTCAAAATCCTGAGTTGATAGAGTGAAGTACACATGGAATATTTTTCAGATTTTTAATCATTATAGTTTATGATATATTGCTTGTAGAAGTTAGGGTTTTTGCATGAGTTATTTTTTTGGTGATTTTAAGAGATTTTTTCGTGGTTAGCAAACTCATTAAAAAAAATAGAGATTTTTTTCCATGGCTCCAAAGAAAGATCCAAAAATTAATTCACCAATTAAACCTCCAAAAAGCTCCTCCATGACTCATGAAGAAAACGAGGAGATACAAAACCAACTATCCAAATTGAATAGTCAAATCAACAAATTGAATGATAGGTCAATGGAAAAGGTTGATTTGATTAATACTCAAACATAAATAGAAAGAAAGATGGATGAAAATAATGAACAGATGAAAAGAACGACAGAACAAAATTTGGAACAAATGGAACAAAAAATTATGGAAACCTTAAATGGGAGGTTCCCTAAAACTGATAAGGTGTCTGAAGGGACTCATGAAAATAATGGTAGTATTCAGGTTGAACAACTTTCCAATAATAAGAATTTTCCAGGGGCATTTAACTCCAATAATGGAGTTACTTATGGATGGTGTCCAAAAGGAGTGAACCTTCCCAAGGTTGAATTAAGGAAGTTTGATGAGAACAAAGTTCTTTACCTGGGTGAACCAAATAGAGCAATATTTTAAATTGCACAATATTATGGATGATAAGCAAATGACTCACATAGCAACTTTGAACTTTGAGATAAAACTATATCATTGGTATCAATGTGTAGTTAAAAATAAGCCCCCTTCTTATCATTATACTTGGGATTTATTTACAAGAGACTTAGAATCACAATAGGGGAAAGTTTGGGAACATGACTACTTCAACCAATTGACAAGAATCAATCACTTAGGTGATATTCAAGATTATAATTCATAATTTTAGGTATTGGCCACAAGGGTGGATGACATAAGTGATGAACATTTGTTGGTAGCTTACATGGGTGGATTAAAAGAAGACATTAAACATGATCTTTTCCTAAAACATCATGTAAATATTATGGAAGCTATGCAATTTTCTCATCATATTCAAGCCAAGAATAAGGCCACACACAAGTCTACCATTGGAGCATATGTAGGTTGTAGAGATCGTTTTGGGGTTCATAAGAAAACTGTACCTCAACCGACAAGGTTTACACCTCAACAAATGGATGAAAGAAGAGCAAAGGGATTATGTTTGAATTGTGACAATAAGTATAGTAAGGAGCATAAATGTGGTGAGAAGAAATTACTCTACATAGAATATGAAGATGAAGAAGGTCAAGAATTGGAACGATCACAAGATCTATATTTAGAAGAGACTAGTCCAACAATATCTTGTCATGCATTGGTCGACATCAATACTCCACAAACCCTCAAGATACAAGGATACACAAACAAGAAAAAGGTAACAATGTTGATTGATTCTGGTAGTACCCGTAATTTCATCAATTACAAATTAGCCAAAGATCTCAATTGCTCTGTATTTCCAGCACTAGAGTTTCAAGTAATGATTTCACATGGAGGTACAATAAATTGTTATGGGAAGTGCTATAGTATTAAGCTCAATATGAGAAAGTACTTTTTGGATAGTCCCATGATTTCCATCCAAATGGGTGGTGCTAATGTTGTATTAGGGGTCCAATGGTTGCAATCATTGGGAATGGTGGCACTTAATTTTCAAGATATTTTCATGCGATTTTCCTCACAAGGCAAGGAATTTTAGCTTAGAGGTATCCAAGGGAAACCCTATAGGTTGATAAGCTCTAATAACATGAAAAAATTACTCAAAAAGGGACACCATGGTATAATTTCACAATTGGGCTCACTAAATGTTCAAACATCTATATCCAATGCTCCAATGGATCTCTAAATAGTTATCAACAACCATTCTAGGGAATTTTGAGAGATTCCTAAGGGTCTTCCACCTGCTTGAGATCATGACTATGCTATTCATTTGCAACCAGGAAGTGTACCACCTAACATTAGGCCTTATAGGTATCCATATGCACATAAGAGTGAGATTGAGTGTATGATCCAATAAATGTTAGAGGCATGCATCATTCAGCCTAGACAAAGTTATTTTTCTTCACCATTAGTGATGGTTACAAAGAAATATGGTTCATGGCGCATGTGTCCAGATTATAGACAACTCAACAAAATGACCATCAAAGATAAGTTTTGTATTCCTGTCATTTATGAATTATTAAATGAATTGCATGGATGAATTTTCTTTACTAAGTTGGATATTTGTTTAGGACATCATCAAATCAAAATGAGGTAGGAATACATTCCCAAAAGAAACTTTAGAACACGTGAAGGTCAGTATGAGTTTTTGGTTGTGCCATTTGATCTTACCAATGCACCTTGAACATTTCAAAGCTTGATGAATTCTATTTTCAAACCTTCCATATAAAATTTGTGTTAGTATTTTTTGATGACATACTAATCTACAACAAATATTGGCAAGAGCATGTACAACATGTTGACAAAGTATTACGAATTTTGGAGGAGCAACGACTTTATAAAAAGCCTTCCAAGTCTTTGGGGTTCAAGAAGTGGAATATTTGGATCATATTGTATCTCATGAAGGTGTAAAAGTGGACCCTGACAAAATTAAATCTACGAGGGAATGGTCAATTTCCAAAACCTTTAAGAAACTTAGATGATTCTTAGGATTGACTGACTATTACCGCAACTTTGTCAAGAACTATGGTCAAATAGTGACACCTCTAACAACATTATTAAAGAATGAAACATTTTATTGGACTCAAGAAGTAGCCAAATATTTTGAAAAACTTAAGGAGGTTATGTGTACAACTCATGTCCTAGCCACACTTGACTTCAAAAAAACATTTATTTTGGTGTGATGCCTCAGGCCATGGCATTGGTGTAGTTTTTATGCAAGAAGAAAGACCCCTTACCTTTGAAAGCAACCAACTTAAAGGAGAAAACTTACTCAAACCCATTTATGATTTTTTTTTTGACCATACGACATGCAATTAAGAAATGACGCCCTTACCTAATAGGAGGACACCTCAAAGTAAAAATAAATCATGATAGTTTGAAGTACTTCTTGGAGCAACGATTATCTTCAGAAGAGCAACAAAAATGGGTTACAAAGATGCTAGGATATGACTTTGAAATTATCTACAAGAAAGGAAAACATAATATTGTGGTAGATGCACTTTTGAGGAAGGAAGAAGAAACAAAGGGTCCACTATGTGTTATTTCTATTACACAATCTGATTGGGTGGAAGAAGCAATGATAGAATGGAAGAAAGATCAACAGGCATGAAATATCATTCAACAAATACAAGAGGACCCCAATGCATTAGATAAATTTGTATGAAAGAATGATTTGTTATGGTATCATGATCGCCTATATTTATGTAAGAATTCCCAACTTAGACAGAAGGTCCTTCTAGAATTTCACACTTCTCCTATAGGAGGACATTCAGGGTTCTTGAAAACTTACCAGGTGATCAAGGATTTTTTTTGGGAAGGTCTTAAAAATGATGTTCAAAGTTTTGTGTCTGAATGTGTGGTCTGCAAACAAAACAAGGGAGATACAATCAAGACACCAAGTCTCCTACAATGATTAGCTATACCAAGTCAACGTTGGGAAGACTTTTCAATGGATTTTATTACAATTTTACTCAAATATGAAATAAATATTGACAAATCATGCCCATTTTTACTCTCTTTCACATCCTTTTAAAGCAAGTACAAGAGCCACAACATTTATGGAAACACTTCAAAAGCTACATGGAGTCCCCAAGATTATTGTAAGTGACAAAGAACCAATTTTCACTGGAATTTTTTGGACTGGATTATTTTCTTGTTTGGGTACTCAATTGGTTCACAACTCATCTTACCATCCTTAATCCGATAGGAAAATTGAGATTGTGAATAAATTTCTAGAATGATATCTTCGTTGCTTTGCATCTCATAGACAAACACAATAAGTCAAGTGGTTGCCCTTGGAAGAATGGTGGTGCATCACATCCTTCCATACTTCATACAAAATGTCCCCATTTATTACACTTTAGGGATATCATTTTCCATCCATCACATCACCCTTGAAAGGGACTACAAAGGTTCAAGCAGTGGAGGACCACATAGGGCACCAACAAGAGGTTATCAAAATATTGAAGGACAACTTGGTTATGACACAAAATAGGATGAAACAACAAACATATCAACATCGCAGTGAAATGGAATTTGAAGTGGGGAATTGGATATTTTTGAGGCTACAACCATGTAATTGAATGTCCCTCAAGCAAAAAATAAGAACAATAAATTAGCACCCAAATATTATGGCCCCTATAAGGTGTTGCAAAGGATTGGAAGCACGACTTACAAATTGGAGTTTCCTCCATTTTCATGTGTACATCCATTCTTCCATGTTTCTTGCTTAAAGAAGGTAATAAGTGACAAGATCTCAATCCAAACTATTTTACCAGAGATTAATGAAGAAGGAAAAATCATACTAGAACCATAAACAATCCCTGAAACATGGAGTAAGCGACTGTGAAATTGAGCGATTATTGAGTACCTCATCAAATGGAAGAACCTACTAGTGGAAGAGGTGACATGGGAAGATGAATTATTCATGCAAAAACACCTGCAATTAGTCAAGTGTTGAGAAAGACACTTGTTTGAAGGGGAGGGGAATGTTAAGCCCCAGACAAAGCCCCATCTTAAGTATAAAACCCCTTATTAAGTGTTAGATATTGAATTATTACCTTTCTAGTGTTATACTTGTATGTAGGCTAGAACCCTTCATTGTACCCTTTCATTATAATTGTACCCTTTTGTAGAAATTTTAATACAAATTAAGTATTTCCTGCGATTCTTCTAATCTAACAATTATATGCCACAGTTAAATACATAATCGCTTCTACTAATATTCTTGTGGAAATTAAACCATGATCACAAAGTGAAATATCAAGAACACATAACACAAAAGTTTTTTCGGGAAAGCGTAAAGATAAAAACCCCACTATCATATATTATGTATATCATGGATCATGAAACAATCTCATACAAAACTCTAATCCAAGAGCTCTTAGTACAATACAATCTTCTCACACTGTCATACAAAACTCAACAAATACATGTGCCAATTTCTGTCTCCAAACAACCTGCCTCCTCTGCAGAATCCCTGCAATTAGAATTCTCACAATGAATTCGAATAGCCTAGTTTGCACATGCTCATGAGCATATCCACTGCATGTGTGATTGCATGAGTGCACTTCACTCAAATCACAACTGATATCCAAACTGTCCCTTTCACCTGTTATCTCAACTAGGTCTCCACTGGATCTGACATGCATGCAGTTAACCGTGGTGAATCTTCAGTTGCATGTGAGTTCACTGATTGTGAATTAATTAATAATTAATCCACTGAACTCTCACTAGTGCAATTTTAGTTACAACTAGTACAACTAGGCTTAACTCACTTAACTGAGTTAAACTACTTCACAACTCACATAACTACACTTATAACCCTGTTACAACTTCAAGTCACCTCCATGTCTTACCAGCCAACCTTTGAACTCGAATTTCCCATAGTTAACTGATTTTCCATTTCAGT
>ML865634.1:9098-21919 GCA_009831015.1 Picea engelmannii | reverse complement strand
TTCTAATTAACGGTGAAACTTCCCCCTTCTTTCATAGTGGCAGAGGACTGAGGCAGGGCTGTCCGCTCTCTCCTCTTCTGTTCATATTGGTCATGGAAGGTTTAAGCTTACTTCTAAAACTTGGTCAGTTGGAAGGAAGGCTATCTGGGGTAAAAGTCTCCAGGATAGTTAAGATATTACATCTATTGTTTGTTGATGACATCTTAATTATGACAAATGATTCCATACAGGAATGGAAGGAAATAAAGAACATCTTGCTCACATTCTGTAGTGCTACTGGCTTGCAGATAAATTGGACTAAATCGACTTTCCATTATGCCAGTATCCTGGAGCAGTCTTTGATTCAACTAAAAGAACTCTTCCCTTATAACTTTGTGCAACTCTCTGAAGGTTTTAAGTACCTTGGTTATTTTATAAAAGCTGACTGCTATAAGGTAACTGATTGGAACTGGCTTGTGGCAAAGGTGGAGAAAAGAATTGGCCACTGGTGCAACAGATGGCGGCTCTCCTTAGGAGGTCCCTACACTCTCATCAAAGCAGTTTTAGAAGGACAACCAGTCTATTGGATGGCCTTAGTAGCAATTCCAGTCACTGTTTTACACAAGCTCAGAAAATTAACCTTTAATTTTCTTTGGTTGGGTTGTACTGATTCTAATCACCTTCATCTTTGCAGTTGGGAAGCACTTGCTAAACCAAAACATAAAGGTGGCTGGGGGATTAGAAATATATTTCACTTTAACAAAGCTCTGGCCGCAAACTCACTTTGGCGTGTGCTGACAAAAGTTGGGATTTGGCACTCTGTAATCAAAGACAAATACCTCCCCCACTGTTCGGTGGCCACCTGGTTCAGAACAACTCCTATCACTGCGAGAGCAGCCTCGCACACTTGGAGAAACCTGGTAAAATCGGTAACTCTGATTACACATTGGCAGTCCTGGAGTCCGGGGTCAGGACATTCAATCATTATTGGCAAGGATCGCATCTTGGGACTGGGGGCCTCCTCCTACTTATCTCCACAGCTTCTAAGTCTGTTAAACTCTTTAAATATCAGTTATCTTTTCCAAGCAAAAGACAACTCTAGACCCGGGACTACTTTAAACTGTTGGAAAACCAGCGATGAAATTGGACTTCCAGCTGCTTTAGCATTGGAGTGGGATGTGTACTGTAGGGAACTCTTGAGTTCTGGTGTACAGCTTCTCGACAAAGAGGATGAGCTCTTGTGGACAGCAGGTGACAATTCGGGTTGTCTTACTGTCTATAATGTCTACTCAGCAATCACAAATACTCTTTGGGTTCATAATACTGTTGGCTGGAGGAGAAATTTTTGGTCTTGGAACATTCCACAAAAATTAAGACTATTCATCTGGCTTGCTATTGAAAATAAAATACATACTTGGGACATTCTTCAAAGGAAAGGTTGGGTTGGACCCAACATCTGCCATCTTTGCTCCAGGGAGGCTGAGACAATGTTACATCTTTTTGTCAAGTGTCCTTTCACTAGACATGTCTGGGACCGGATCTCTATTGAACAAAGTTTAACTTCTGCCTGGGATGGGAACACTCTATTTGACTGTTTTGACATCTGGACCAAAAAGGAGCGATCCCAAGTAGCTCTTCCATCAATAGTTTGCTGGTTTGTATGGCTGGAAAGAAATAACAAAGTCTTCGAAAATGGGTCGCCCTCCCACACTGCAGTGGTCTACAAAACACTTGGCATGCTCACAAATTGGACTGCTATTCACCAGAGACAAGTGGTAATCAAAACGAAATTTAAGACACACATCCTAGAGGGTTTGCCTACAGGATGGTTTGATGGTGCAGCGCAGTCAGATGGTCTTCAAAGTGGAGTCAGATGGTCTTCAAAGTGGAGCAGGTGGCTTCTTAAGGATTTCGAAGAACTCATATTATAGTTGGACTTTCAACTGTGGCCCAGGTACCAACACTAGGGCTGAATTATTGGTGGTCTGGGCAACACTCCACCTGGCTACAAGATTAAATATTGAGGATATACAAATCTTTGGGGATTCAAAAATTGTTATCGACTGGTTAAACAATAACGGAAAACTCCAGTTCATCTCTCTTCTAGGCTGGAAGGACAGAGTCAGAGAGCTGCATTCAACATTCAGGCACATCAGCTACAAGCATACCTACTGTGAGCACAACAAGGAAGCTGATTCCCTCTCAAAGACTGCTCTCCAGAAACAAGTTGGTTTATTTACTTACAATCACTGGCTAGATGGGCATGAGGGCCCTCCACATTTTCTAAATTTCTATTAGTATTTTACTTTTCTAGTAATCTAGCGGTCTATACCTGCATCGGTATATGTTCATTTTTGTTGACGGAAATAGGTACAGTTATGAGACAGTCAGAATTCTGGAGTTTACACTCATCTTTTTGTTCTACTTCCTCGAATCTCTCATTGAGGAACTTATGTACTGCATTGATCCTCCACTTTCTAAAAGGGGAAAAGATCATTGTTAGGCACTTTATTTTTGGCACTGAAGGAAATGGGATTTTGTAACCTTGCTATGAGAAGCAAATTATATTTTAATATAATTGAGAAATTTTTCTGTTGAAAAAAGTGCAGGCACTTGTGGGATATAGAATCAAATTCTGCATCCAACGAGTAGCCGTACTGCGTACTTTTAATAGACCCATCGTGAGATAAACTAGAAATACATGAAAAAACGTGTTTCTTTATTGTGGGTACTCATTGGATGTGGAGTTTGATTCCGTATCCAACAAGTGCCTACACTTGAAATTTGAATAAACCTAGAAGGAGATAAGTCAAAAATACAATAAGAAAAAATAGTTTTTTTTATTTCCCTTTGAAGTATCTACTCTTATGGTTCATATCATCATCTTGAATCCTATTGGTTCTTTTAAAGTTGGTGTTGATAGCACAATTTTTGTTTTGAGGCCCATTTTTGACCTCAAAATTTCTCTAATGGTTATGCCATGTGCCTTCCGTTTCCTTGGAGCACTCTTTAAGATAACCTCTTCACATCCATTTCCACTATGAGAAGTCAAGGGACCGCTCTTCAAGATGTGCACTCATTTCTCCTTGGGATAATAATATAATACTATGTGTCCCCCTTAGAACTAGGACGCTCCTCAAAATGTGCTAACGTTTCCCTTGAAGAGTGGATCTCCTATATAGATGCACAAACTAATGGGCAATGATTGTTAAAACAACCCCTTTAAGGTAGGAGGCTCTCAAATCATGTGCTTCAATTCCTTGATCATATCCATTTTGATTTACATGCACATTGGATGCTCTTCGTGGGGAGTATTCCTCCTCCTAGATATAAGTGATGCGCCTTCCTAGTACAGTCCATCATGTGTGTACACTGGAAATAGATATCAAGAGGGTTACCCTTCTGCTGCTAGCTTAATGTATGCATAGATCTTGAAGATAAATCAAGATTGTGCCCCTTTGCTGGTTTTGAGAGCTGAAAAAGAACTGAAAAGAGCACCCAGCTAGCATGCTGGTTTCAACCATAAAGATAACCTTAACTGCTGTTGCATGCTGATCTGGACAACGAACAAACCCATGCAAACTACCTCAGAAAATATGTACCATTCATGCTGAGATTGGACAGAAATTAAAGTGGAAACATCTGCCATATCGGACCCACAATTCACTTCTAGATTAATGCACTTCTCTTCTATCACGAATTCCTTCCAGATCTGCTCCCAGTCAATTATTTGTCTTTGGAAGCTACAAACAACCATTCCTATATCAATTTCCAGGTGTACTTCATTATGTAGAAATACCATCATATCTGTGGATAAATCCAGGGCTGTTTTAGTCTCTATCAGCAGCTTATGACTCAGATCTGAAAAGCTTCTCAGGGCATTCATTGTAGCCTTCATTTCCAAGTGTGCTGCCTCAACTTCAAGCTTCTATGATGCCAATTCTCCTGAAGCAACATATTCTCCGTGAGAGGCAGCAGCATGCTCCTTGGATTCTCATCATATGTGGTTTGTGTCACCTAAAGTTATTGCTCCCATAGATGATAGAACAGCCATGTAAAGGGTTTATAACAGATCTCGGATTGGTACTTGATTGGCACTCTTTTCAGTTGGAAGGTCCTTAAAGGAAAACAAATCTGTACAAGAAAGGTGCTTTCTGTATGGTGACACAATTTCTTTGAAGCAGTGCCTTCTTCATGCAATAACTAGTCATCTTACAGCTGATCAGTGTTCTCTACAACAGCACCTTAGATTAGAATTGGGCGTGAATATATTATGCTTGTCCTGCAAGCAACGTTGGAAATAGGCTGAATCAATCCTCAAACGACACCTTTCTTACTGGAGATAAAGTATCATGTCAATGCTCAACCTGTAACTCCTGTTGGGCTGTGATTTTGGGCCTAAATTGGAGATCTAACAGCAGTGTTGTTCACCTGTTGTTTGCTTGTTTGCATTTTTGGGAAACTATCACAGATCTCCTACCAAATCAATTCAAATCTGTCACTACAGGTCTCAGATTTGTAACCAGCTCTATGCACACAACATTCCACTTGTACAATGCTGCTAAAAAAAGGCCTCAGAACATCCAAAATGGACCTGTATTCTGGGTGGTAACATCCTGGAATCACTAAAGATAAAAGAAATGGGTTGAAAGTTGCAGAATTTGCTAGCATGCAAAAGGGAAAAGTTAGAATATTGGACTATACAAGCCATTGCTAGTGCCAGAAGCACCATGGGAAGATATAAACATAGACTTCATGTTGGGATTGCCAAGAACCCAATGAGGTAATGATTCTATCTTTTTTGTAGTAGTACATAGATTTAAAAAAATGACACATTTTATTCCTTGCAAGAAAACTAGTGATGCAATGAACATTGTGTCGCCACTCATATTGTACGAGGGCAAAGCCTTGTGATTTTCATCACAATATTGGTGGATTTCATCACACATGTCAGAAATTTGCAAATGGCATTGATGGATTACTTGATAGATACAAGGGCATTGTTATGGATGCACACACTTTCCTTATGGAATGACAGACCACAACCAATGGTGTGTGTGGTGTGTAGAGGAGAATTGTTGCTTGCACACACATTTGTGCGTGCCCCTAGAGCATATCATGATCTTAGTGGTTTATAAGGAGGTACCTTGGTTCAGGATGTGTATTGTGACTTGTCTTCATTGTTTGAGTATCTACCATGGTATTTGGTTGTCATGTTGAGCCTCCTAGAGCACATCACCGTGGTGGGATTATTTCTGATTAGATGATGTGCATTGTATTCCTGGTTAGCATTATCATATCTTGTGTGGAGACTTGCATCTAGCACATGTGGTGTTTGAGGGTCTTGCGTAGCATCGCTCGCACATTTGATTTACCATTAGCACATTTATGGAGAGGGATACACATCAATTAAGGGTTTCCCTAAGTATTATTGGTTAATTATTGCTCTTGAATGTGGTGATTTAATTATTGGCATATTCTCTATGGTTCATACTTATTATCATGGAGTATTTCTCTCTGGCACATATTTTTATGGTGATCTACCATGTATCTCATGATGGTCTGAACGCCCTTGACGATATTGGCTATTTGGTGATGAGGTGGTATCCTGTGGTTGGTTGGTTGTTTGAGGTAGTAGAGTACTACCATTATTGCATATATTTGGAGGTATGGATACATTTGGCACAGTTTTCTAGGTCACTCCAATGTGGATCCATGGTTTTAGAAATCTGTGGATGGTTTTGGTTGATGGTTTATCCTTACAACACATGGTTTTGGATATATTATTCTTATTTTGGTGAGGATGTACCATCTTGCATGCCTTCCTAGGACGAGTTGAGGAGTTACGGTGTTGGTTTATGGACCTCTAACCCCTTTGGCACACCGCAAGGGCATACTCTATTTAGGGTTTATTCTATTACTTGTTGAGGGGAGGTTACAACTATTCTTGCACATTCTTCAAGGGCACACTTATCCCTTGGATTATTTTTATCATTTGGTAGTTATGACACGTTGAGTTGTGGAACTATTGCACATATTTTCATAGATTACTATTCATGGCATGTTTGTTGAACCTTGGAGATAGTGCCTTGGCCACTTATTCTATTTTTGGTATCTTTGGTGTTGGCGTATGTGCATGTAACTACCTTGACTCAACAATCTAGGGCACACCTTTCATGGAGTTAGTTTGGCACATCTATTGAGGACATTTAACCACTTTTACATGTGGATTGATGCCTTGAGTTAGTTGGTTGTCTCCTTATTCCTTGGATCTAGCCTTTTGCACACCTTTTCACACAAGATGATGGGACGTCCCACATATGGAGGCCACATGAGTCATTTTTGGGGGTGTTACTTGGTCAACCACTTGATTGATGGGGTTTCTACTCATGGAGTTACTTGGTCAACCACTTGATATTGATGGTACATCCACTTTGGAGGAGATCTAGGAGGTCACATGCAATTTTGAGGAGGTTTTACTTGGTCCACATTATTGAGGGGCCACTAATGCTATATTGAGGTGGTTGTTGCGTATCTATTGAAGACTAAATTATATGAAACATTTAAATGTCTACAAGTTTTCAAAATGGGAATGCCTCGAAACGTGACACCCCCAAAGTGGGTACGTCGGGGGAAACATGATTTGTAAAAAATACGATATATATAACACATTATCTTGCAAGAAAATAAGAATGATACACATAAATGACATTTTAGAAGGAAAACTGTGTCTATAGTAACTCCCATAGATGATTACATGATGCAAAATCCAAAATTAGCCTTTATAGATGAGGCTATACATCCAAAATCAACCTTTATACATGATGTTATATGTGCTGAAAATGAAATAAAACATGAACTAAAGACAAGTAGAATTACATATCCATCTTATCCTCTTCCTCATCCTCATCAACAAAAATAGAAGAAGATACTTGTTCAGTAGAACTAGAGCGTGTATTGGATGAAGAGGTAGCTCCACTTCTGGTTGATCACCACCAATGATGGGTCTCACATGCTCTGCAAAATCAACATCAACAAAAAGAAAAGTGGGAGCTTCCTGTGTAATAATTTCCACGTTTTTTTCAATCATGGTATCCATGCCATCATAAATCTCTACCAAGAAAGGTCTGTTTGTGTCTGCATCTCGGAGAAGCTCAAATCCAGGTAATGTTAACTTGAGCAAGAAATCTATCTTGCTCCAACAATCCTCATCAATCAACACCCTCTGCACCATATTTCCCCTCTTTGAATTTGCATGTCTCCACTTAGCCCATGTCACACCCACCACCATACTCATTAATGCAGGTTTGACCTCAATAAGACGGTGCAACATGATGAAGTTTGAGGCATGTCTTGTCTTAGCAACTTTGAACAACTCCAATTTGGACTATTCTCTATATATTACTTGAGATGGGTGGTGGTTGGTGATGAATTTTATGATCTTTCTTTGTGACCTCCTTATAATCCATGTAGTTTTAGCCTCAATCTCTTCTAAAATCAGATATAGATTATGGACAATGCAAGGAGTCCAAAATATATGATTGTATCTACCCTCAACAATCAATCCTGTAGCTTTACAAATAGGTGCATTATTTGTGATAACTTGCACCACATTTTTTGGCCCTAGTTGCTCAATAGCAACAATCAAAATTTCAACAATGAAATTACCATCTTTTATCTAACTCGAACAATATTTCACTCATAAGAACATTGCTCCTTTTGGTGACGATGCAATGACATTTATCAATGACTTATGCCTTGTATCAATCCATCCGTTTGAAATAATGGAAACCCTTGAGTTACTCCATGAGCTACAAATTGGTGTTAAAACATCCTCAAGAAGTTGCCTCTCTTTCTTGAGCAAAACTGTTTGGAGTTTTTCATAGTTTGGCCCCTTGAAACCTTGAGGGGTTGTGTTAGTTACCATCACTAAATCTTGCCATTTGGGGGGACTGAACCACATTAAAAGGGATACCGCAAGCATAGATGGCCCTTGCCACTCTTGTCTCAACTTCTTCTCTCCCTTGATTGTCGAGCATTTTCAACAATATGCTATCTTTACATGTAGTTGGAGGTTTTGATATCTCTTCTTCAAGCTGTATCGCCCTCCTCTTCCTTGCTTCATGGACAATCCTTGGCTCACTGCTAGTAGCCAAGTGAGTATTGCTACCAATACTGATATTACTTTGCTTTTTCAACTTTTGAGCATCATTATGCTCTTTCTCATATGTGGCCCTCACCTTTGGATTTTTGGTATGTGCACAAACATCAACACCCTTTACCTCTTTATGCAAAATGTGAGCCCTGAATCTTGTGTAAGAGTCGTTGTAGGTCTTGTCATTTTCACATAAATTGCACCTCCATTCACATGAACCCCCACCACCCATTTGCTTGAGCTTGGTGACATACTTCCAAAGTGTTAAGAAATAGAACACCATACAAGAACTTGGTGGAAAAGACTTTAAGCCATTCTCAACACATGTATTCATCTCATGATATCAATTTATAGTACATGGATTTAATCAGCTCTATATCTAGATCTCATTGATAGCTCATTAGTGGATAATGACAACACCTCATCAATAGATAAGGATGACAATTCATAAGAAGGTGGTCTTGGACTTTGGGATTGTCTAGGGATTCATAGTCTAACATCCCCCCCCCCCTCAATCACAAGTCTGAATAAATATACCATTAAGGCAACAATAACCAGAGCATAAACTAGTATCATTTCAATCTTCAATTTGAAACTTTTGAATTGAGCTTCAATGAAGATATGCTTGAAAAACCAAATTTGGTGTTGAATGGTTCATCTGAAATGGACTTTGAAAGAGAGTAAAATTTTTGGAAGTGAACAACTGCCATGTCTAAACATTCCTTGAATACTTGATCATTTGCTAAGTAATTTGGATAGAAGAAACTAACGTCTTTTGCTATTTGGTGAACAAATAGGATCACCATTTTTCTATTAATGAACAATTAGGATCATTGAAGTTCTCTCTGAATTTAGACACAATTAGGTGTTGCTCAACATCCTAATGAATAATTGAGGAGACCAGTTGCCATGGTGGAATTCCCCAATGTTGTTTGATTTTTGTGATTGATAGGACTTTGAACCTTGAAGCGTGACTTTCATCATTGATATTTGATATCCCCCCTTGTCAAGTGCAATGTGAGAAGATTGTTGAAGGGATCCAAGCTTGATCTTTTGAATTCTTCTGTTCTTCAATGGTTCATCTTGTATCTGGTGGTTTTTGGTTGACCACCAACCATTTTCACTTGATCAATGTAGGGGTTTTGGTTGACCACTAATGATTTTCACTTGATACCATGCCTCTGAAACTGAAACTGATACCATGTATTTGATGGTTTTGGTTGACCACTGATCATGTTCATTTCATCAATGTACATCCCCCCCTTGAGGTGCAAGAGAGTACCATTTTATCAATGTATTCAATTGTTAATTTTTAGAATGGGCCCCAATCATGCCCAAAATCATCATCTATAACAATTGTTTTAAATTTATATGTTTTTGTAGCTTCTTTATGCAAATATGTTTGTATTGGTGTCCGAACTTGATGGTAAGACTTATGCAACTTCTTAGCTTGTTGATTCCATCACCAAGAACTTATCCAACCATAATGAGTTGTTTTTTTTTAGCTTTCTTCCTCTTTTTATATTTATCTGAATGATGATTTGTCTTTCCACAATGAAGAAAAGGATGGAGATCAAAATACTGATTCTCCATATGACCAACTCGATGACAATGTTGGCACTTAGCATTCTGATTTTGAACCATAGGTGAAATGGAATCTCCTTGAAGGAATCCTACACTTTGGAAGTGGATTGGTCTAGAATAGTCAGGAATATGAAACGCAACTTCCTTATCATATCCGAGTCCTGTTCTGTGTTTGTTGTTGTGAATTTCTTCCCAAGGTTTGATTATAGGCTTAGAAATATGATTTTGTATTTGTGGAAGTTGATTTATTGCATGTTGTTGCACCATTGAAAGGTTTTTGTCAGTGAACATCTTGAAATTCAGGTTGATGTATAACTTTAGCTTCATTTGAATCTTCATTTGTAGTTTCATTATTGTGTTTATCATGTGTTGACTGCTGATTAGAATGTGGAATTTGAAATTGATGGACATCAAATTCGAATAAAGGATTGTTCTGAACAAAGACTAGTTCAGAATGTTGTAGAAGTTGTTGATTCTTGAGCTGTATTTCATCATGTTGGCATCGTGACCGAGTCTGAAGAAGTTCAACTTTGGCTTGCGAAACTTGCAAACAAGTTAAAACAAATTGAAGAGTTCCTTTGTGGATTGTGATCGTGTTGTCTTCAACAGTGAATATTAGAGTGTTCAGTAACTCTAATAATTCTTGACTTAGAGCCATTTGAAAGATTGAATGAGGCCTCCTTGTCTAGGTAGGCCTTGGTACAATATGCTTGGTTAAACAATCTGGTTTACTCGATAGAAATATAAGGCTTCTTGCAAATCCACCCTTTGACAATAAGACCCAACAATTTCAATTTAGACTAAGAAACTTGTTAATTTCTTGAAACCCAACAATAATTTTTTTTTATGCCAATAATTTAACAACTCAAAATTTAATCTACTGCTAATATAAATTTTGTAAACTATGCAAAAAATTTACAGTTGAGTATTAACCATTAAAAATGCATAGGAGAATCATAAACATCACACACATTTGAACACAAATATTTTTGGGCAATGCCCCTGGAAAACACCCTGAAGGGAAAACCAGTAAATGAGAGGATTTTATTGGCTTCAGAGGAAGAAAATAATTACAACAACTAATTCGGAAATTTCTTATAGCCCAACAAACTCAGCCTGTATGGCTCTGCTTTTTCGAGCCAACTTTTTCTGCCCTGCAAAATCTTTCCTCCAGTTGCAAATTCATCCTCTTCCTTAGCCAAATCACCCGCTTCAACTCTCAGATCAATGTGTGCCTCTCACTCTCCTTAGATCTTCTTTTATAATCTCTTAATGACCAAATCCATAACCCTAAGATCTCAACGGTCAAGATTAGATCTTGCCTTCTCAAGATCGATGGTTGTGACTTAATCTCTCGTTGAGATGACTTAAATCACTTAAGTCACTCAACTTTATAAAAAGAGTCACTTTAGTCATTAAATAAAAGCTACTTTAACTTTATAACTGTAATCATAAAGTTAAAGATCTAGAGAGCGTCGCTCAGACACTTCCACATGCTAGGCACCACCAATGTCGACCAAAACTAACACTCCCTCTTAGCGAGGAAGGTACTTCTGGAACCTCCACCTGGATCTGTCTCCAACTCCATCACTCCATATGTTGCTGTAGCTGCTCCCTGTGAACTAGAAAAATTTCTTGCCACCTGCACTGGATCCTGTGCTGAATACCTGTTCCTCCTCTCCATGCCCTTAGGAGTCTCCTCACACTCTTGAGCATCTGACTATGTCATCTCATGCCGGCTGAGAGTCCTAACAGTACTTTAAGCAGCCTCACAACCACCTGTCACTGACATTGATCCTGAATCCAATATCCCCTTGGACTCACACAGGCTGTCCCAACAACCTATATAACTTCCCCTATCTGACACCTAGCACTGCTGCTACGACTAGGGTAGCTCCCTCTGGATATATGAGCACATGTCCATGTTTGAACACAACTCCATATCCCTCATCCTCCAAAGCTGATACTGAGAGCAAGCTTACCTTCAGCTCTGGAACAAACAACACCTCTGCCACCTCTAGTTGGAATCTCACACATCCAACCCCCTTTATGTTGAAATAATGTAACTGCAAAGTGTATTCTTCTTATTATTTGATATATTATTCATTGGATCAATCCCCATTGTGGATTGATCATGTCGGCTATTGTAAAAGGACCAAATCCCCTTTTGCGGATTGGTCATAATATAATTGTAATAGGCAGAAAGAGAAGTCAACCCCATAATATATCAAAGAGACCCCGGAATATAATAAAGGTGGTTATAACCACTCAGTAGAAGAAGTCGACCCTGCCAATGAAAGGAAACTCCCACACGTGCCAGTCTTGTATAAATAAGAAGGCTAGCGCATCACTTAGACACACTTCACTTGCTCATTGAGAGACAAGTTTCAGAACCGCAATTGGAGAAGAGAGAGAGAGAGAGAGAGAGAGAGGCACATCTTTAGGAGAGGACTTTCTGTATTTGCTTGAGTTATCTCTTGGCATTGTATTGGCTATCTATAACAATGTTTTAAAAACCGAAACCGGTCGAGGGTCCAACCTGAACTGGAACCGGAACCGGTTTTTTAAAAAATACATAAAATATTTAAATTTTAACAAAAAAAAAATATTTTTAAGATTTTAAATCATGTTTCCAAAGCATTAGAGACAATTAGAGACAACATATCCAAAGTATGCTCTTGAATATATCAAAACGACACCAAGTGCAATACATATCTAGAGATCGAAACATAAATACATAATCAATGAGGCTCTAAATGGCCTCTACAACATCAAATAACATACTAAGTTAGAGTCACTGATACTATAGGTGGGAATGCCAATGAAAAATACAAAATAGACATAGGGTAGATACTAGAACCATAGATGGAAGAATCTCATAGCTCATGAGTCGTGACTGTCAGTAGTCTTCCATGTCATAATTATCAAGATTGACATCACTACCACTGCTCTCTCCTCCATCCTCCTCCTCCTCCTCCTCCTCCCCTATATCCAATGCAATCCGTGCATTTGTTGATGTGGACTCTAGAGGATGACCCCTCAAGAGGATCACCATCATCAAAAGTGACCGGATCTAGCACTAGTTCATTAAGATCCAAGTTGG
>WSFP011428769.1:0-21919 GCA_009831015.1 Picea engelmannii | reverse complement strand
AAAAAATATTTTAAATTACAATGATACTTTAGATCACAATGTATAGAGATATTGATACATTTAAAATCTTATTTCAATAAAATTGAAGGTCAATAGAGGATAATGTTTCTCCTATTGCAACAACTACAATATTAAAATTACTAATTTAATTTGTGTTAATAATTATATGAATATATTTAACACAATATTGAAACTTTAATATCCCTAAATATTCCATTAAAAATGAGAAACAAAATTGAAAATGCATATATACAATTTTAACGTCTTTTTAAAATTAAACTTTACATATATAAACTTTAAACATCTTTGTAAATTTGAAGCATTATTCTTTTTTTATTAGAAAAAACAAAATAGTACTACTCTTCTAATATCAAAATACAATAAAAATCAATTATATCTACATAGTGGAACAAATGCTTGTGATTTATTCGACTTTCATGTTTAGTTTGGGCTTGAAGGAAAACATAGATGTATTAAAAGTTTTTCATATCCACAACTATAAAGTAAGTATTATTAAGTTTTTTTACTTAACTAATTTTTGAAATAATATTTACCTGTAGTTAGTCTTAGTTTTATAGTGATATTTTGAATAAATATAATGAAAATATTTGTAAGAAATTATGTATTTGTAATAATGGAATAAATATATTTACATTTTAATTTAATATAATTCTAATTTAAAGCTCTTTGTTTAGGAAAACAGTTCCCAAGCTCCCATTTCTTTGATGTTGAAGCTCCCAAAAAGCTCTCAAGTTCCCAAAAAAGTTTCCAACCAATTGGGGACGTTCCCAACTAGTTCCCAAGCTCCCAAAACTTTCGAAACGAGATTTAGAAATGTCGAGAGCGGTTCTCGTGCAACTATGGTTGTATTTTATGTGTTTTTTTGTTTATTTTATATAAAACTTAGTTTTTCAAGTATTTTTAAAAATATCATTTTTTTTCTTTTTATATGTATTTTTATTAATTATTTTTTAGTTATTTTTTTCTTTTTAAATTTTTATTTCTATCTTTAATTTTCTTTAGTATTGTAATTTATGTGTTTTTTAATTTTTTAATTTGTTTTATAAACTTTAGTTTTTTAAGAGTATTTTAAGATTTTATATTGTTTTTTATTTTTTTATTTTTAAAAATTATGTTATGCATTTTTGTGTTATTTTTCTCTTTTTGTTTAACTTGTTTACAGACTTTTTTTTCTTTTCATTTTGCATTAATTAGAAGAAAAATAATTAATCAATAAACATTTTTTTAAGTTTCCAATTTAGGAGTCAGTTTTAACGTTTTCATTTGTGATGGTATAAGTTGTCGACGTTATGGTTTCAATTAACTCATAATTTTAACTCCAAAAATAAAATGGGTGCTATTGGTAACACCACTTTTCGATTCGAGGGTCAATTTTCTGCAATGGCATCAGCTCTCAAGGTCACAATTTGAATCCAGTCTCAATTTGAACTACTTCCCCAAAAGAGAGTGCTACAGATAGCACCACTTTTTGAAACAGGGGTAAAAATAGCCACTAAATACAACCTCTAAAAAACGAGAGCTCTAGAGAGTTCTCGTTAAGTTGGTAACTTTGTTTTCTCAAAAGATGTTAGCTTCTCATGAGCACAAATACCTTGGACAATGAGTTTTCAAGATGAAGTAATCTCATTCAAAGCCTAATGGACACCAATTCCTTATCCTCAACTTTTTCCTCTATGGTAGCCAACTAATCATTGAACTCAGTGATCCTTCCCAAGTAGCTAGTCATTGAATTTGTGAGATCACTCATGTAAATGGTTGCGAGCTTGTTTCTCAAGAGTATTTTCCTAGAAATTTTCACACTCTAGTACAATGCAATGAAAGCATCATGCATCTCCTTGTTAGTCTTCTTCTCTACAATGTGAGTGATCAAATGTTCCTTTACCAAGACAAGAATGATTCTCTTCGCCTTGTGCTTTTATTATGCTTGGCCAATTGTTCCGGATCAATAGGTGCAATGATCTCTTTCTTAACATGTTCCCAAAGCTTAATCTCTTCCAATAACATTTTCAATATATATTTCAAAGGTGTAAAATTGAAAGGACCTTCCAACCTGTCACACTCTCTAAGATTAAGAGTAGTCATCGCAACCAATTTGAAGCACACCTCAAAGAAAAATCAATAAAAAATCAAGTAGATCAATCTTCTAAGGTTCAAGTGCTTCTCCCAAGCGCAATAGGGTTTCACATCCAACAACCCATTACAAGTCAGGTGACCCTCCCAAGCTTGGAATAACTGAAATACCCAACTCCCTTTTCACCAAGAGAGAAATCTTAGCGAAATCATATGTGATAACATGTGAAAATTTCAAAAATATGCAATTTAAAACACTTTTGAAATTTCACCTCATTTACTTGAGGTTCCCTCGATCTACTTCATAGAACTTTCATCATTATAGTTGAATTTTAATATTTATTACAATAGCAAATACTTCAATTATATCAAACTTGTTTTACTAGGAAATATCAAGAAAAATAAACACCAAAAATGTCCTTGAATGAGATGAACATCGTAACCCTTAGGTCAGAATTTCAACCAACACATAGCTTTGAAAATTATTGTTATATCAACATATCTATAACATCCCTAAATCTATTTCTTAACTTCATCTAAATATGCTAAAGCATATAACATGTCATCTCACATGTGCCAACAAATCAACTCATTAAAATAACTATAAAACTCTCATAAAAATGAGAAACTAAAGTCTATTATCTCCAACATGTAAATTTAGGACAAAAATAGTACACTTTATGTAACACAAATGAAGATAAAGTACAATACCTTAGCACATTTTGAGTTGGTATAATAAGTCCCTTCAATTCATCTCAAGAAAGAACTTTCTAATTACTTCCTAGACCCTAGCTAGGGAATCCATCATCAACATCAAACTGTAACTAGCAATACAAAGGCCCAATAAGGAATCACACCAAGGACTCCAGAAAAAGCTAGCCTCAACACCAAAAATTCCACCCTTGCATCTCCCACTTGCATTCAACAAGCTATCAAGAAGACTCACCAAGTATGCTTGATGCTAACTCCACTTTCATCCAAATTCTACAAATATTACTCTAGTGTTTCATCCCAAAATCCCTAGGTATAACTCATATTATGACTTTAATACAAACCCTAGTGATCCAAGTTTTTACCAGAGTTTACTTCACACAAATACTAAGTCTTCCAACTCTTTTATCACACAAGCAAAATGCATCCAAGACAAGTACATCAAGATCACAAATACATACTTGAATAAATTGTTAGAACTGAGGCTCACTCCTTTCTTTATATAAGATAGGTGAGGCATGCCAACAATAGAAAAGTGGATTAGGTCCATAGCAACCTACTCTAAATCACTAGACTAAGTCCACAAGTGAAGCACCTCTCTACCAAGAGTGTATAAATGTCACTAGGTGCTTGAACACCACCTACTAAGTGGAGCATTCTCAAAACTAAGCCTCCATATGTCAAGTGATCCCCATAACAACAGTGTATGCTCTCCGAGATAGGTTCCTAAGATCAATGCTTCTCCTCCACATGTGTGTAATTGGGTCAACAAGTGACCTCCAATGTAAAGCTCTCTAAGCTAGACTTTGATATTGCATGTAGGTCCTTCTTCTCTAGGGTAAATGAATAAGTTAGTAGAAGTAAATAAATGCACAATGAGTCTTGATCTCCATGTAGTGTTTGTTTAGTCATTTGTTGAGTTGATAAATTTGATTATATCAAATAGGCTCAAACTAATCCTTTGTAATTCTTTATAAATCATTTTCTAAAGAAATATTGGATAAGAAATATGTTTGGCTCTTATTTTTTTCTAAATTTCTCTTTCTGAAGTGTTTTCTCTCCTTTGCTAAGATGTACTTCATCAGATTCTTTCAAGCCAAGCTCTCTACTTCCCCCTATGTGCACTGTGGCTCTGATACTCCTAGGGCCAAGTTTCTTTCCTCCTCATGCATAACGCTCCTTCACATGATAGCTCAATCTTCTATGCCAAGTAACTACCCTTCCCAACATGCACCCATGTAAAAGATGTCCACTACCACATAAGATTTAATTATATTCACAAGTAATGCACTTCCCTCGAACACAAGTACCACCTATAATAAGCTCTCCAAATGTCAATCAACCAAAACAATCTAAGATACAATAAGAGGCTAAGATTTCACCATCCACCCCACATCATATGAAACATACACGTAACATGGTGTAAACACTTTTGGAGCAACCTAAAGGTTAAAACATGTGTTTTGCTAGAATCTTACATCGCCAACTAAAAAATACAATCTCATCACTCAAAAATGAAATCTAAAAGTTTTTTGAATTCTCTAAATCAATTTAAAACATCAAATATGAAATATTGCAACCAATCAATCAAAACCATAGATTTTTGAGTTGTGAAATTCCAAAAAAATAAAAATAATTAAATAATTAACATGAGAAAACACCATCATTATCAACTCCATATACAATAACTTTATTACAAAGTAAAATATAACAAAGCTTAGTGGGATTAATTATTTTCAAAAAAAGGTAAACAAGGTAAAATAGCAACTTGAAGTTGCAAGTACCTGCCTACAAGGTTGGGATTGTTTAAACCATGATTTGCAATAACATCAAAATAGCTTGCATTCAACGCAATGAGTTTCTCCTTTCGATATCCATGGGACTTTGAAGCATTTAGGTGGTAAAACATACATATGAGACTACATAAGAAGCTTCGGGAGATTCAATAATATGTACGCCGGATTCTGCAATTTTTCCATGATATTATGCAAATGATACAAAAGATTTTCAGTACATAATTAATACAATCTTAAATCTTTTAAAATCGATTTTTTTTTAAATAGAAATGTTTTTAAAATTTAATAGTTTTGATTTTTTTTGTTGATGTGGTTCTTTTTATTTGAATAAATTTATGTGGTTTTAAATGGATTTCGAAAAAAAAAATTAATTTAAAAAATTTAAAATAGTTCACAATGAGTCAAGGACACATGCCCTAGTGTTTACCTAATTAAATGCAATATTTACCATGGTGATGTGTCTTGTTTAGTGTGATAATATTTACTATACATAAATAAAAAATCTCAAGTGATGCCATCAACATTCAGGATCTCAACTGATGCCATCGAGATTCATGACAGAATTCACCAACCAACTTCCCTCCCAATATTTTTCCACTAGCTTCATATTAGTGTCTGCCATGTTGCATCTCCATAAGCATGATGATTTATAATTATCATAGATTTTTCTGATTTTTCTAGTGCAAAAAGCAAATGAAACAAGAATCTCAATAGTGGTTAGAGAGGATCAATGTCATTTTTTTTCTCTAACGTATACATTCAATGGTGGATTTGTGTAGAAATGCAAGAATTACAGACAAGATGTTAGTACAATACTTGTACATAATAAAAACACTGAAATTTTGGGTTTTGTTTTTGCCTTTCAATTATTGTTTACATGATATAAAACATTTTTGGATTAATATTAACTGTTTCAATAAAATTCAATCAATATTGAAGTATACACATTGCATTAATGCATACGGTGAGTAATAATCATTCTAACACTTGGGCATTAATGCATACACTCAATAATAATGTAATTGTAATACACCCTGACACTTAATAATAACGACATTGTATTAACCAATCATTAATTTTAGGGAATTCTCATTTGTAAATGATTTTATATCACTCACAAATACTAAAAAGAATTACCCATACATTAGGAGAAATTAAGTGCCATCGCTATGTTTGGACCTGTTATCCCAGTTTTGTGGGATAACTAAGGAGATAATGTCTCGAGGCTCTCAGGTTGCAGATATGAAGTGTCGAGAGACTACATGACCAACAATATCCACTTGCACAGATGGAGACCCTTCTCACCACCACAAAGGTTAGGATTTTCAGATAGCATCCACCACACCAGCTGGCTTCCTAGAGGCACTAAGCCTTGCTCCATGAGGTACAAGTCATATATTATGGTGAGTTTCATTTCAATATTTGAGGCATTTTCAGTATGTTGTATCTTAGACTACTTTAGATTTCATGACATGTTCTTGGACATTATGCCTTTTTCCCCGTTTCACCTTGGTGGTTGACATTGTGCCCTAGTAAGTGGTTTTCCTTGGGAATGGGTTTGCTACTCGGAACTCCCTTGAAGAGCCATTGTATCGTTCCCAGTCATACTTACCATTTTCCATCACCTAAAACCCCTTGTTTCCTTGTCTCTTAGGATTTTAGGGTGTATTGACCCAAGAAGAGGATGTCCCTCATTCTATGGGAAGAAGGGGTTGAAGGCCCATAGGGATTGTTGTTGGATAAAAATATAAAAGAATATATATAAACCTTCCATATGCTTCACCCATGGATTCACCGAGAAAGCAATGAAACACATCTTTGTAAGAAAAGGGGGACCCACAAGAACAAATGATAATGATTGCTTAGGGGATAGTTGGAGGATAGGAGTTCTCATCACGAGTCAGCCTATCATGATCATGGGTATCTAGTGGTATGAAATTACCATCATCTAGCCACGAAGCCAGGGTAGTGGATCTTAGTTGCACAACTAAGAGAAATGGGGTCTCATCACGAGCCAACCTTTACAATTTTCGCAAGGTATTTGTGAGTGACACTGTCATTATCTAGAACACCATACCAGGACAGTGGCCTTCAAATCATTCCTTATAAAATGAAATAAACAAATAATGGAAAGAGGATGGGATTGGAAAAAATGCATTGCAAACGAAGGTGTCACACACCCTCTACAAAGGCACCCATGAATGATACATACAACCCCTAGTATTTCATGAACCCCATGCTTAGTGAGTCTTGATCCTTAACCACTTCACCTATTTCACATGGATTAGCAAGGGATCACTTGGGAAACACTCCTTGACCTAGAGAATGATCTACCCAATAGGACACCTTGTCAACCCTCCCATACCCATGCTTGGCAAGCTACATAATGTATTTGAGCACTTACTTGTTTGATTGGGTAATCTTTGATTCACATGCCTAGGTAGCTCATTTATTGATTCGATTTACTCATCATGATATTTTGACTTGAGATCTTTTGAGGGCATGCTTATCTGTCTTTGCAAGACCTAGTTGGTGGATAGCTTTGGGATAAAAATCCTAGCTTGGGATTTCATGGGGCTTCAAGCCCACATGGTGGATGCCAAGGGCCCACTTACTGGATGAAGAACATTTTCTTTTGGAGGCCTAAAGGACATCACAAATTACCTAAAATAGCCCCTACTTCCCAAACAATTCACTTGGGAGGACTTAAATGTCACCCTTGAAGGGTTGACATCATCATTAGGGCTAGGGCATTGGTGGTGCGAGGTGCTACATTGTGATACTTGGCATGGAGGAGGAATGAATAGTTCATGGCGACTTGGAGGAAGGCTTCATTGGCCCCAACGACTTAAAATTTTGCTCCAACGAATTTGCTAAAGGGTCAAAACGTCCCTCCTAAAAGGGTGACATCATTTTTAGGGTTTTCATTTGTGTAAAAAGTAAATTTTAGAGTAAATTGTTTAATATTATTTTGTAAAGGGGAAAGATTAGGGTTGTTGATCGCTTTTCTTGTGGTTTACCCTAAAATTATGTGGATAAACTATGTGAATGACATTTTGTATAAATAGAGATCATAAGATCTCGTTTTGAATCATAACTCTCCCATTGTGAGAAGTAGAGGACTGGAATTTTCGTTACCCTTGAAGGTTTTTGCTATCTTGTGCTATGATATGGTGTCTCTTTGGTTGTGGATTTGATGGTGATGATGTGCTAGCTCTTGGAGGTCATTATTTTGCTATTGTGGTGGTTTATCTTGGCATCTTATGGTTTATCTTATTTTTATTGGATTGGTAAGGATTTTTACTTGTGCTATCATTTATGTTTTAAGTCAAGTTTGATTGTTGTTAGAGCTAGGTGGGAAGTATAAGGGCATACATCCCCATCTTAGTCTCCTCAAAAAATTTCTTAAGTATTGTTGATTTAACAAGGGTTTTCTAAGAAAAGTATAAGTGTGTACACCCTCTTAGTCCAAACCCTAGCTAGGGATACTTGCCTTGGGGAGTAAGAGGATTTACACCCCCAAGGAGGTAGTACCTCTAGCTTATTCTTTTCTTGACTCCATTAACCCAATCATTAAAGGAACTAGTCATCACTTGTTTCATTGGAGAAATAAATTGTTTCCTTGGTGATCCAGGTGGATATCGGTGGCCACCCACCTTTTCCAACTGGCTCAAAACAATTTTCTAGCAATTTTGGTAATTTACTATTTTTAGCAGTTTTCGGGTCCTAAAACTTCTGGAGCCGTTTTGAGGCCCTAAACGACGTTTTTAGGGAAAACGGGGAACAACATGGAAGTTCCTTCGATGTTGCTCACTCAAAATTTATAGTCCTCAGATAGATATATCTAACGAGGTATTGATTGCATCAAACAGAGATCGTATGAAAAAGTTACGACCTCCGGAAGTTGATGTACTGACTTACCCAAACAAGGCCCACATGACTTTTGGCACTTCATCTCCTAGGGTTAGGTTTTTAGATGTCTAGGTATTTTGACATTCATGTTTATTGTAAAAAGGCCTTCAGAGTCTCATTATAACCATCTCCTTGCGAATGAGCACAACTGTCACATCTCTTCTCATAGATAAGCCGCCACCATTCTAGCAAGCTTGTTTTCCACTGCATTTTACAGTTTCAACTTATTTCCTTATTGAATAGAAAACCAGTTTTATTGTATCTCTGTTATTTTGTGTTAAGAACCTGTTAATAATCTGTAGTCATTTCATTCTTCTCATAAAATCCGGATCAGTGGTATCAGAGCAGTCTGCTCCTTGTCGTCTTAATGCATGTCCCCAACGAGGTCGGAGAACAAAGAGTTGGGTCTCGAGCTTGTTTCTCTTGAGGACAAAATCTCTCACACGCCCAAGCGACCTCTCATGGAAAGAGAAAATAAAGATGGCAGGACACAAGATCCTTTCAAAATGTTGATTGAGGAATCCCTCACGCAACATAGGAATGAGATGATGGATAGTTTCGTGGAAATCCTTTGGCAGCTACCAACAGGTGACGCATCTTCTTCGAGAAGAAGCACTACCCCCTTCAAGGTACAAATAAACCTCAATATTCCTATATTTGTGTAATGTCCCCCACCTCTTAGAGAGGTGATGAGGAGACTTAGTGGCATGGGCACCCCCACTAGGTCATAGTCTCACACTAAGGGGGGGGAATGTCAAGAAGTTAAAAGTTATATTTTTAAGTTGACTTAAGAAAGGAAAAGGATAAAGGAGTAAAAGATAACTCAACAAAAGAATAGAAGATTAACCCTAGGAGTTAACCTAACTCAGCATAGAATTAGAAGGAAAAGTATAAGTAAGAGGTTGGGGCGCACCTATTACTCATTCTGGTTTTGGATTAGCATTTGCTATTGCTCTTGAGCATTCAGTTTGGGGGTTTTGTTGTACAAACCATTGTGAGCAACTCAGTGGTGAAATATCCACTCACCTTGTTCCGCAGCTTGGTCTCAGGGATGAAAGACTCCTCCACACCATTCTAGTCTCAGCCCATCTCCATCTAGTGCTTCAGAAGGTAGCAGGTCGTACTGTTCTTGTGTTTCCAGCAAGGGCACACCATCATCTAAAGGGAGGTTCGATCCAGCTTATCCTGAGGGCCTGGGGCCATTCCGACAGTTGGGTTTTGTTTGCAGGGGCAGGACCATCAGTTTTAGGGATTTTCTGGAGGGTTATCATCATTCTACATTTGTCTGCAGATTGGGACGTCTTGGAGCCATAGGGGACGTCCTGTGATTCAATAAAACTCAGATCTAGGGAGATTTGCTTGAGATCTGAGTCTGAAACTTCTCCCATAGGATTCTCATAGCCCGATCTATATTCTTGGAGAGTTTCAGAGCATTTGGAGGCCTCCTTCATCAGGGCTGAACTAGCTAGGGTTTCATTCATCCAGTGGGGCGCACCATTTAGTGGAGGATTTCAGATCTACAAAGATTGAGAGGGATCTTGGAGATTCAGGCACCTGGGTTATTCTTACCATCGCCTGATCTATCAGTTGGCATATTTCTTAGGGTGATTGTACACTTTTGGCAGCAGGGCTGAGTTATTGAGGGTTTCATCCTTCTATTGGAGCGTGGCATTCTTCAGCTAGAGAGTTTGGCATTCAGATCTGCTTGTATTGATCTTCATTTCTTATTCAACCTTTGGAGGCTTATTTTGTATTGTCGGGAGCATTTTGTAGCAGCTCATATCTATTGCCTGTATGGCCATCTGAGGTTTATGCCAGATTGGCCATCTATTGTATCGATCTTACATTGCTCATAATAAAAAGGTCAGATCTTTGCTTGTGCTTCTACATCTTGAATATATTGTGATCTCCATGTGTTGATGAATCTTGTATGCACTTAATAACTCAATAAATTAGTAGTATTTAGTGATTCCAAGAAAGAATTTGGCTTGGGATCATTACAATTTGAAGGTCAGATAGACACAGATGTTGTAGACAAGTGGTTGAATCTAATAGAAGGGTATTGTTTTGTCCATAACTTTTCGAATAGAGAAAAGATTACTTTTGCACTCCTCAAAGTCGTTCCCCATGTCAAAGATTGGTGGGAAAATTTCTGTGAGAAAAAGGAAATAGAGGAACCCTCATTATTTACAGTCACGACCACCTGGGAATCCTTCAGGGATGTTATTAAGGAACAATACTACCCTGTTGGAAGTTATGACAACTTGTATACCAGATTGACCACACTACGGCAAGAAAATGACCAAGCAGTGCCAGATTTCACAAATATATTCCATACCTTGCGCACTAAGCTGGGTATCAAATATTCAGAGCGACATCTGGTGCTCAAGTATCACGGTGCTCTACATAGATACATCCAGACCGAAATGGAATTTCTGGACATCTCATCCTTGGGCGTGGCCTACCGATATGCCGTCAAAATCGAGCATAAGCTCAAACAAAAAATGTGGCAATTTGGACCTGGGAACCCCTCACAACAAAAGCCAGGAAAGGGTGGCCCCAACCCATAGAACAAAGGACAGAGAAAATATGGACAATATCAGGACAACCAATTCAAGTTGCAAGCAAAGAAGGACACCAAAAAGACAAAGAAAGATACTAGGAAGTGGTGTGACTTCCATAAGATCCCTTGGCATAACATTGTTGATTGTCGCTCAAAGGAGTCGTTGGTGGCCGAAGTGAAAGTCTTTGAATTAGATGCGGGTTCTGACTCTAAGTCAGAACCAAAAAGGGGAAGACAGATCATTGACGTGGAACCCAGTGCCACTGTTGCTAGCACCAAACTCCAACCTAGTGAACTAGACAAGCCAGAAGAAGGAGAATGCCTCTTCCACTCATATATGTGGGTAAAAGGCACCCCACTGCACTTCATCATTGATAGCGGTATCCAGAAGAAACCCATCTCAGTAGAGGTCATCAAGAGGTTAGCCCTGCTGACAACGCCGCACCCACAACCCTACACCATTGGATGGATCTGCCAAGGAAGCGATCTCCGCATCAACCAATAGTGTCGACTATCGTACGACATCAAGCCCTTCAAAGACGAGGTATTGTGTGATGTTGCTCCTCTCGAAGTTTTTGATGTTCTTTTGGGACAACCTTATTTATGGAAACGTCATGTTGTATATGATTCTAGGCCTCGTAGTGTTATTATTACTTTGAACAGGAAATTGTACAGGATACCCGAGGCAGTCCCACCTAGTGTTATTTCCTTGATCTCTACTAAGAAATGCAAGAAGGTCATCTCTCAGATGAGGAATTTTTTCTTCTTCGTGATTTGCTCTCAGAATGAGCGAAAGATCACAACGACATCCAAGGTCTCTGCGGCTGACCTCTCCACACAACAAAAGAAAGTAGATAATTTTGTGGAAGAATACTCAGATATCTTCTCCTCACCTACTGGGGTACCTTTTCACTGTCAGGTCAAGCACCCCATCGATCTAACCCTGGAGCACCGCTGCCCAATGGGTCAGTCTATTGTTGCTCCCTGTTAGAAAATGAGGAGATCAAGCGAAATATCCAAGAACTTCTCCACAAGGGGCACATCCGTCCCGGCTCATCACCGTGTGGGAGCCCAATCGTGCTGGTACAAAAGAAAGATGGAACCTGGTGACTCTGCATTGATTACCAGGCTCTGAATAAAATCACAGTTAGAAACTGGTACCGGATTCCCCCAATTGAATACCTCCTTGATCAACTCATGGGGGCCAAATACTTCAGTAAGATTGATCTGAAGTCTGGCTACCACCATGTAACACCCTGTTTCCCCCAATTTGTAATTAATCATAAAATAGGAATTTCCATGCTAATGCATGAGGACAATGTAAATGTATTATTGTTTGAGTTGCCAATGACTGACTGTGGAGATGAAACCTTGAAAGTAATGGCCATGATATCACTAGAGGAAGAATGTGAAAACTATAAGAGAGGGTTCATTATGACAAATAACCCCAAATTTCCCTTGATGAGGATGACAACCTCCTTCGGATCCCAAGGAGAGAAACCAGTTAATGAAGAAAGGACCAGTGGTTGAATTATCAACCACCCCCATGAATGGAAACATGGGTTGTTAGCCCGAAGTACCACAGGGACCTACATACCTGAGCTTCCTTATGACAGAAGGAACAGGATAGGTCGGAAAACCTTCCAAGGTAAGAGGGATACACACGGGAGAGGAGACACCAGACAAAAAAGAGCGTAAGCTCGCAAGGGAGATGCGTGGAGCTCTCCAGCGAGTCATGAACTGAAGGTCATGAGCTTGATGTCGAGGAGCATCTGAGAAACCTCGTCGAAGCCATAACCGAAAGAGAAAGCTCTGAGTTGCAAAGAACAGGACCCGAGCAGAAGCTAAGACAGAGACATAGCTCCTGAGAAATGTGAGAACTCCCTGGTGATATCATGGCTTGGCACGGGGGTGGCCATAGTGCTAAGAATGAATGCCTCTGTGCCTATGGTCGGGTGGAAGGACGAACACCCACAGTCAGTTGGTTGGCGGCAACCTGTAATAGATAAGCCATTTCCTACCTTGTGTAATTTAGCCGTAACTATGTATGAATTGGTTATACTATGTATGTTTCAGGAATTGTGCATATTTCTTAATGGATACACTGTATCCCCCTTATTTATGCTTGATTGTATAACTAGACTAGTAAGAAATTATATGGTTAGGAGATGATTTTATACTCGTAAATGCTTGTGTCTTGTGGAGGCATAAGACAAAGTCATGAATTGTGTGTTCGTCGACCCCGGACACAGTTTCATGTACGCATGCCAACCCTCATAATTGTTTAGAGTCCTTGGAGGACGAAGTTTTTTAAGCTCAGAAGAGGTAGTTCATATCGGCACAGGCTCTCTGCGAGTCAAACCAAACCCAAAACTCCCTAAGTCCTAGACAAGCTCAGGAAGGATCGCACCGTTGTGTGCAAGAACCCTACATGGAGTTCAGAGGTCAAGAAACCCTTTGGAGGTTTCAGAACGTATGAAATATCAAGAGTGACAAATAGACCATGATCGAAATCAGATCTGAACCATTGGTTCAATTCAGGGAAATAGAGGTGAGGATTTCCCCAAAGTCCTGAAGGGTGAATCGCCGATTCGCAGGGGGGAAATCTGGACCGTTGGAGCCTATGTCTAGACAGCTGGAGAAGAGTGCACAAGAGAATAGATCTGAACCGTCATATTGAGTGCAGGGGACCGATAGCCATCAGATCCAGAAAAGGCACACGAGGTTTAACCTGGTGCATGCAGGGGAGAGAGGACTCATCAAAGTCCTGAAAGTCCCGAAGTATTCAGAACCGTCCATCGGCACAGGACACGTGGCAGTTGGGTAGCATTTCGTTGACTTGCAACTTGGAGTGGTCAAAGGGTAAGACCACATGAACTCATGATTCACGAAATCGTGACGTGATCATGGTCATTGATCCATGAGTGATCTGGACCATCGGTTTAGTGTGAATAACTTTCGGCATTTCGGCATCCGGGAAACCAGAGGGCAAGACCCCTCGTCTTCGCAAGTCACAAAATCCCGGTATATGAAACCCCGAAGCGCTCTATGGATGAGCCGGTTTAGTGTGAATAAGTTTCGGCGTTTCTTCATCCAGGAAACTAGAGGGCAAGACCCCTCGTCTTTGTAAGTCGCAAAATCCCGGTATATGAAACCCCGATGCGCTCTATGGATGAGCTAGTTTAGTGTGAATAAGTTTCGGCGTTTCGACATTCGAGAAACCAGAGGGAAAGATCCCTCGTCTTCACAAGTCGTGAAATCCCGGTATACGAAACCCCGATGTGCAATTAAGACTGAGTGTCTTTCAACACCCTACGAATTCCCATATCAGAATTCAGGGATTGGAGTGACAAGATATTTGGAGTCACTGCATCGTGAACTCCCTATTCATGAAACTATGAAAAGATCTAGACCGTTGGATCCAAATCATTGAAGATGATTAGATCTCATACAAGAACTCGCGTATCAGAGTTCGGGGAATGGAGTGACCAGTGAATTGGGTCATTGCATTTCAAACTCCCGGTTACTGAAATCTTGATACGGCTAAGACTGTCAGATCAGGGGGAGATTCATAGTCGTCGATCTCATCGAAGGTAAGATTTCAGGTTTCGGGGTTTGAAGAGTCGAAAGACTTTACTCTCTTGCATCGCTGAGTCGCGAAATGCCAAAGGCACCTCTTGGCTTGGCTTGTGGTAATAACCAACGATCACATGGAGGTGGATAAGGGAAGAGCTAGCCTGCGCTAGGCCCCTATAGGAATTTGGGGATTCTATCCCTTGAGGAAAAGCGAAAATTTTATTTTTTCCATAGTGGGTATGTGACACACCAGGTCCCGATAGAATAGACAGAGGTATGGAAGATCGCCTTCAAGTCAAAGGAAGGCATTTTTGAATGGTTGGTCATGCCCTTTGGTTTGACAAATTCTCTAGCCACTTTCATGAGGATGATGGACGATATCCTCTGACCATTCACCAATACTTTTGTAGTGGTGTATCTTGATGGCATTCTCATTTACAACAAGACTTGGGCCGAACACTTGCAGCATAGTCAACAGGTTTTGCACACCCTGCGGTAGCACAAGCTATACGCCAAATTGTAAAAATGATCCTTCGGCATGGACATGGTCCATTACCTGGGCTACATCGTTGATCAGCATGGCATACATGTGGAGCCAGCTAATATCTAAGTCATCTGTGACTGGCCATCCCCAACCACACTCACTGGGCTTCGGAGCTTCTTGGGCCTTGCCAATTTCTACTGCAGGTTCGTGTTGGGATTCTCCCATATTGCATGGGCCCTCAGCCAAATAACCAGGGGTGGTGGTAAGGACAAATTTACGTGGGTTCGGTCCCAACAACAATCATTCGATGATTTGAAGCAACGCTTGTGCTCATCCCCAGTACTTTCACTACCAGACTTGCAACAACCCTTTGAGATCGAGACAGATGCTTCAGACTATGTTGTGGGCATTGTTCTCACTCAGCACGGCCACCACATGGCCTATCAGATGTTGTTTGTAAGTACCCTACTTACGACAAAGAAATGTACTCCATTATGCAATTCTGCCGCCATTGGAGACATTACATTCTTGGGAAGGAGACAATCATCCACACTGATCATAAGCCACTATAGTTCATGTAGACATAAGAAAATTTACAGAATGACCGCCATCAAAAGTGGTCCACATACTTGCCGCAATTCCACCTCAACATCAAGTATAAAACAAGAAGCACCAACTGCATTGTTGATTGCCTCAGCATACCACCTGTCATGACACTCACCATGGTGCTAGAATATTGCGGCCATGAGACCTTTGGATAGCCCCAACTCTATGAGACAGACCCGAACTTCACCACCACTTACCAAATGTTGGGTGCAAACACAGTTGTCGATAATTTCCATCTTCAGGATGGGTTGTTGTGTCGTCTGGGCCATATCTATGTTCCATCAAGCGAGCGACCAAAGATGATCTGGGAAGTCCACTACAATCGGGTGGAAGGACACTTCGGTGTCGAAAATATAGTGAAGATGCTACAAAACCATTTCTACTGGTCAAAAATTCGACATGAAGTCATCAAGTATATCAGGTCCCCTACTGCCTGCGCTATTGCCAAACCGACCACTAAGAAACAGGACCTGTAAACTCCTCTTCCTACTTCTGACAGGCCATGGGAATCCATCTCAATAGAATACATGTCGGGCCTCCCATCCACCAAGCAAGGAAATGATTGTGTTTTATTGGTTGTTGATCACTTTTCTAAGATAGCGATTATGGTTTCCTGCAAGAAGAGCATCACAGTAGAGGCCACTGCCAAGCTCTTCTTTGAACGAGTCTAGGTACATTTTGGAATCCCACAAACCATTGTTTTATATTAGAACAATCGATTTCTCAGCACATTCTGGTCGAGCCTCTGGTCACTGTTGGACACCAAGCTCACCAAATCCACGGCCTTCCACCCTCAGACATATGGCCAAAATGAGGTTGTAAATCGAATGATTGTGCATATCCTTTGCATGTATAATTCCAAGCATCCTCACACATGGGATGAGAGCCTTCCCTATTTCCAACATAGCTACAACCGATCCCTGCATAGCTCAACCGAACACAGCCCCTTTCAGGTGGGGTTGGGATTCCAACCATTGGGTCCCATAGATGTTGCACTTCCCCTTGCGGTCACCTCGACCGACTCATCTCCTGCTCCAACTAAAGCTGACAAAGCCACCCGGTTTATTGAGTGGATCCAACACATCCATCAACGGGTACAAGATATCCTACAGAAGTCCAATGACAAGTACAAGTAGTGCCATGATCAACATCGGGTGCCACATAAGTTTCAAGTGGGAGAAAAATTTTGGTTGAACTCATAGAAAGAACCCCTTACAGGACCCCATCAAAAGATTCGTCCACTCCTTTATGGGTCATACACCATCACCAAGGCTGTGGGGGATAATTATTTTGAGATCAACATTCCTCCTTTCCTTGGCCTGCACCCAGTGTTCAATGTGGATCTCCTTCGCCCTTATTTCCCACCATTATTGGACACCTCAAAAGTAGCAGAAAAATTGAAACCAACAGAGCTCAACCCCAACTGCATACAACATGCATCTAGTGATCATATTGTGGACACACAGATCAAGGGAACTCGACAACAAAGGATCCAGCTTTATCGAGTCGTCAAGTGGCTAACTCGAGGCCAAATTCAACAGAAATTTCCTCATCTGATGGGGGAAATCAACGCAATGGAGACCATTGCTTCATAAGGAGGGAGGATTGATCTAGGTGGATATCGATGGCCACCCACCTTTTCCAACTGGCTCAAAACAGTTTTCTGGCAATTTTGGTAATTTACTATTTTTAGCAATTTTTCGGGTCCTGAAACTTTTAGAGTCGTTTTGAGTCCCTAAATGATGTTTTTTTGGGAAAACGAGGAGCAACATCGAAGTTCCTTCTATGTTTCTCACACAAAAGTTGTAGTCCTCGGATATATATTTCTAATGAGGTATTGAGCGCATCAAACAAAAATCGTATGCAAACGTTACGACCCCGAGAAGTTGATGTACTGACTTACCCAAACAGGGCCCACATGATTTTTGGCACTTCATCTCCTAGGTTTAGGTTTTTGGATGTCTAGGGTTTTTGACATTCCTGTTTATTGTAAAAATTCCTTCAGAGCCTCACTGTAACCATCTTCTTGCAAATGAGCGCAGTCGTCATATCTCTTCTCAGAGATAAGCCGCCACCATTCTAGCAAGATTTTACATTTTCAACTTATTTCCTTATTGAATAGAAAACCAATTTTACACTATCTCTGTTATTTTGTGTTAAGCACCTATTAATAATCTATAGTCATTTCATTCTTCTCATAAAATCCGGATCACTTGGTAAAAGTGAAATTTCATGATTTTGAAATTGTTCCTAGTGAAATAAAATCTATGATATAGATGCTTGCTTGAGCCACTAGGGCGTCTCATTTCTCCAAGTATTTCTTGTTTTTGTTACAAGTTTAACCTATGGCCATTAGGGTTGCCGAAAACCCTAACCAAACTCTTCAATAACTCCAAATTTAACCATTGAAAATTGCCTAAAATCTGCCCACATAATCTACTAAGTACATCGCATCTTTTGGAAAGTTTTGAACATGTTTTAGTGCTTAAATATCTTGTTGTAATAATAAGTTTGTTACATCCATAAGGATGATAAATATCTCCACATAAATGTTTTGAAACAACCTTGCTTGACTACACAAGTTTCATACTATTGTGTGCAAGCTATACTAGTCATTGTTGGTTCATCTATTGCATGTTTAAATGAACTTGTAGCAGCCTTAATTGTTGTAACATCCCCATTATAATCCTCATTTTTAATTAATACTTATGTAGATATAATGTGTGGCTACGACCAAAGAGATGTAATATGCAAATTTTATTTCAATGTTTTAATAATAAAATGTGATGTCAACTGCTAAGAGGACATGTACAAGAGATGGGGGCTGAATTAATCCACAAGAGAGGGGAGTGTCTAGGATAATGGCCAAGAGGGGTCCAAGGGGTGAAATACCTATGTATATTAATTTAACCCATTTTCCTAAATTTTCTATTGTATATGAACCTTCCCATTTCTAATTAAGTGTTCCCAAATCCAATCATTGAATACATGTAAGAGGGTGGGTGTCTGTGGTCACATCTCAAAGTTATTGGGCACATGGGGGTTGAGTACAATCATATTGGGGAAGAGTGTGAGTCAATAAAGGCAAGCCAAAGAGAGGAAATTTGTATGGGTTGGGACAACATTTTTTAGTTAGTCAAGTTTGTGGATGGGAAGCAAGGAGAGAGCAAGAAACAGAGCTTGAAGTTGATGCAGCCATGGAGGGCGAATTATAGAGCATGTTGGAGCATAATTGGAGTGAATTGGAGCTAGAAAATTGAAGATCCAAGTTGTCAGGCCTGAAGAGTGAAGTCTTGTGTGAGTTTCACTAAAAAAACAAGTGGTTGTTGTTGGTTTGCTAATAGTTTTCCTAGTAGCAATTTCCCTTGATTTCCCAGCTGAGAGTTTCCTAGTTTCTTGTGCCAGAGAGACCTTGATAAATGAATGGGTCTCCCAAGGGGTACATTCCTTGGGTTGGACAGGTCAAGAGGAAAAGATCTGGTGGAAAATCAGGATAGTTGTAGGAGAATATCAATTGGTTTGAGAGTTTTATGAGTTGTGAGTGGACTGTGAGAAACCATCATCTTTTGTGGATTGTTATCCTCAACTCGAGGGTGATTGGTTGTTGATATTTGGAACATTCATTCTATGGTTGGGTGGAACGTCTATCCCAAGCAGTTGGTTGCACAACTGTTGTGAAAAGATAAGTGTTTTATCTTGTTGTTGTATTAAATTATGTCTTTAATTGTTGTGCATGAACTTTGTGTATTTGGAAGTGATTTATATGTTGATGTAATGAGTTGTTTAGATGCATTTCATTTTGATTATTAGCATGTGGTAGATGCATCTATCTTATGGTTGTAGGCATTATCTAAATATGTTTTAATTCGTACATGTAACCTATAGAAAATCAGCTAACTGTAAATGAATTAATTTAATTAGTAGAAATTTCATTTTTAAGAGTATTATGCATCGTAATGTCTCTCGGTTGGGTTGGGGGGCATTACATTATGGTATCAAAGCTCTCGTTCAAACATCGGGCTTATGTGGGCTTGAACCAGAGTGAATTGGTGAAATTATTTGTGGCATATTTTTTCTGTGACAGATTTGGGGGGGAAATGGAGATTTTAGAGAGAAATCCGAGTTTTAATAACTTTGGATAGTTTGATATGGTTAATGGAGTAGAGCGGTGAAGTTGCAAATCAAAATTTGACCTGGAATAGTCAAAATTCGAGTTTTAATGGTCGCCTATAGAGTTACATGAAGTTTGGTGGATCGATGGCCAAGATATATTTTTTCCTCGAGATCAACGCTTTTTATTCATCATGATAAATTTAAAAATTCATAAGGATCTGGCCATTTGAAAGGTTGATGGGATCAATGGAAAAGATTAAATTAGGGATTGTGAAAGGGATCAGATCGACGATCCAAATCAATCAGAGAAAAGTTGAAAATTTTCTAAGTGTGAAGTTTGAAAATAGAATCTACCTACGGTTGATGGTTAGATCGGTGAGTTTGGAGAAGTGTTGAAAATTCGCCAAGAGAAATCATCGATGGCCAATGTATTGGTGGTCGAGCATCAGCCGATTCGGTGAAGTGTCCCAAACAAGCAACAAAAGTTGTCGATGGTCGATGCATCGATAGTTTGTTGTTGGTCGAAGTCATCAAGGTGTTCGGGTTGTTCAAGAGAATTGGTCAATGGCTGATGGGGGGGAGAGTATGATGATGTCATCATCCATGTGTCATTCCACGTCAGCATCCATGTGTCATGCCATGTCACCCAAGTTGACACCTCAGGATGAAATGTCATGCCACATTAGCATCCATGTGTCATGCCATGTTAGTATCCATGTGTCATGCCATGTTAGTATCCATGTGTCATGCCATGTCATCCAAGTTGACACCTCGTGATGACATGTATTTCCATATTAACATCCACGTGTCATACCACATCAGTAGTTGTTATGTCAGCCAACAAAAGTGGATCGATGGTCAATGGTCAAATCGATCGATTTGGGAAAGTGTTTGACAGTCATCAGGGATCTTCGATCACCAATGGGTCAGTGGTCGGGCATCGGAAGATTCAACGAAGAGTTTTCCATTCACCCATACATATCACCGACAACCGATTTAAGAGTTTTCTGAAAATCGGGTGTCGGGGAAATGGATTGACGACCGATAGTCAGATCGATAGCTTTGGAAAAACGTTTTGCATATCCAAAGGATGATACCAATTGTCGATGGCCAACAAGATCAGATCAATGGTTGTTATGCATCATGATTTGAGATCAACAGGTAATATTTAAAGGGTTGTGTTAGCGATATTTATTGTCTCGGGATCAGGCATACCCATGTCTACAGCTGGCGCGGAAAGTACCTGAGCATATCGTGAGGTAATCCCATTTTTGTAGCAGCAAGTCAAGCAAGCGAGCGGGCAAAGTTCCATCTTCAGCAGTCGAGAACCATCCTCAAAGCAAATCGACGGTCAGAATCTTACAGGGGAGATCGATGAAATCTCGTCAACCGTTAGATCTCGGGAAGTTGCGCCGGGGTTAGCCCCTAGTGTGCAGAGGAGGAAATTCGGGGTTCAGTTCATCGGAGAATCGGAGTTTTCGAGGGGAAGAAACCCTTACATGAGTGAATCGCGATACGCGATTTCCCGACCTAATCAGAGCCGTCCGTCAGTAGAGGTACGTGGCGAGAGATCCTGCAGAGTCGGGGATCGCGGAAATAAAAGTCCCGAGCACATGGCAGCAGAAATCCCGATATCCCGACGCCCGATTTCCCAATATCGGGGGGGGAAGTTTTCAATGTGGAAGACAGGGACAGGTCATATGGACTATGGACTAGCCGGTAGGGGCTAATTCCTGGGAGAAGGAGCTCATCGCATATCGGGATATCGGGGTTTCCAAAGGCAAGGAATTCGTGCATTCCAAACTCGCGAACCCCGATCCTCGAAAATCTGAAACCTCATCACATGCCTCCTCGCCGCCACGTCCTATTCCCTCGTCACGCCAACTCATGATTTCTTCCTGGTCCATGTGTCTTTAACACCCTACTCTTACACCCCAAAATTCATAAATTCTGCCACATGTGTTTTCCCTATCGCTTTCCTTTTTGTTATCCTTTTGCGTGGCCTCTCCTCACCCCGTATCTGCATCCAGCGTGTCTAGCTTTCCCCGCCCGGTCACCGTCCGTTCA
>ML865633.1:0-19991 GCA_009831015.1 Picea engelmannii | reverse complement strand
TGTATACTATGTATCATTTATTGATGATTATTCTCGTAAGACCTGGATATATTTCTTAAAATCTAAAGATGAAGTATTCTGTAAATTCAAGGAATTCAAAGCCTTGATAGAGAATCTTTCTGAAAGAAAGATTAAGATACTCATGTCAGATAATGGAGGAGAATATACCTCAAAGGAGTTCGTAATCTTCTGCAGAGATTTCAGGATCAAGAGGGAACTAACTACTCCCTATAATCCCCAACAAAATGATGTTGCTGAAAGGAAGAACAGAATGATTATGGAAGTTGTGAAGACCATGATTCACGATCAAGATCTTCCTATGTGCTTATGGGAAGAAGCAGCTATGGCAACTGTTTATGTGCAGAACAGACTATCCCATAGTGCACTTGGGTTCAAGACCCCAGAAGAGATGTTCACCGAAAAGAATGCAGAGGTAATCCATCTCAAAATATTTGGTTGTCCAGTGTTTATCCATATACCAAAAGAGAAAAGAAACAAGTTGGAGCCCTCCGAAAAGAAGGGAATATTTGTGGGATACTGTGAGGTATCCAAAGCCTTCAGAATCTACATACCTGGTCACTTCCATATTGAGATCAGTAGGGACGTGACCTTTGATGAAGAAGTTGCACTTAAGAAATATAGAAGATGCCATCTTGAAGAGGTATATGAAGAAGAACCTATAAATCCTAGGACGACAGAATCCATGAGGGAAGTTCCCAGAGCTGCAGAAGCTATAAGGGAAGTAATAGATTCCCTTGATGAGGAGACTCCTGAAGATCATGATATAACAGAAGTCCAAGAACCTCCTCAAATGACCTTCTCCCATAAAAGAAAGCCTGCTTGGGCAAGAGAGCTTATTCAATATGGAGAGAAGTATGGTGTTCCAGAAGGAACCACAAGACATGTGAAGAGACCAAAGCCATTCTCCAGTTACATGGCTTTGATGTGCAATCTACTTGATGAGGAACCCACATGTTTTGAAGAGGCCATCTGGAAGAACGAATGGGTAGATGCCATGATAGAGGAATTCCAATCCATAATAAAGAATGATGTATGGGAAATTGTTCCTAGACCAAAAAGTAAGGATGTGGTATCATCAAAATGGCTCTTCAAGATAAAACATGTTGCTGATGGAAGTATTGAGGAATATAAAGAAATATTTATCACTCGTGGCTTTTCCCAGAAGGAAGGAATCGACTATGAATAGACATTCACTCCTATGACCAGATACACTTCAATCAGAACCGTTATAGCTCTTGTTGCCAAGATGAAATGGAAGCTGCACCAGATGGATGTGAAGACAACTTTTATGAATGGTATCATTGAAGAGGAAGTGTATATAGAGCAACCCCAAGGATTTTAGGTTGAAGACATGAAGTCTCACATCTGTCTATTGCAGAAAACCTTATACGGATTGAAGCAAGCTCCCAGAGCTTGGTATGACCATATAGACAGTTTCTTGATGAGCTTGGGATTTACCAAGAGTAAAGTAGATTCAAATCTCTACTTCAAGATCATGGAGAATGAACCAGTAATACAATTACTATATGTGGATGAATTATTCTTAACTGGAGAAGAAAATCTCATCACTGAATGTAAACAGAGACTTGCCACTGAATTTGAAATGAAAGACCTTGGCTTAATGCATTACTTCTTAGGTCTTGAGGTATGGTAGAGTCCAGAAAGAATCTTCCTTAACCAGGGGAAGTAAACGGTCAAAATATTAAAGAGATTCAACATGCTATAATGCAAGTCCATGAATACACCCATGGAAGCAAAGCTGAAGCTGTTGGTCGATACCTCGTCAGATTTGATAGATGTCACTCTGTATAGACATATTATTGGATCATTTATGTACCTAACGAACACTAGACCAGACATCTATTTTGCAGTGAACACCTTGAGACAGTTTCTGGTAGAGCCCAGACGTGTTCATCTAGTGGCTGCAAAACATGTGATGAGGTACCTCAAAGGTACAATGGATTATGGTCTCAGCTATGATGGAGATAATGACTTCAAACTGAGTGGATATACTGATGCAGATTGGGCAGGAAGCATTGCTGACAGAAAAAACACTTCTGAATGTTGTTTCAGTTTGGGATCAGCTATGATCTCATGGCAGAGTAGGAAGCAATACAGTATTTTTCTCAGCACAGTGGAAGCATAGTACATTGTCGCATGTTCTACTATCTACGAAGCTATATGGCTTCAAAAGTTGTTGACAGACCTATTTGATTTGGAGATGAGAGAAACCATGATTCTATGTGACAATCAAAGCTATATTAAAATGACAGAGAATAATGTGTTCCACGACAGGTCGAAGCACATAGAGATCCGCTATCATTTGATCCGCAACATAGTTCAGAGAGGAGCCTTGAAGCTCCAGTACATTAGCACGGATGAATAGGTTGTTGATGTGATGACTAAGCCTCTATCTCGTGTAAAGTTTCAACACTTTTGAGATAAGCTTGGTATTGTCCGAAAGGACCTTCTCTGAAAGGGGGAGTAGATGTATTCCTTTCTTTTGACCTCACTGTTAGATGTAAAGCAAGATGAGTCATGCTTCTGACCTCGGTGTTAGACGTAAAGCATGACGTCATGTGATCCTTTCTTCTGACCTCGCTGTTAGATGTAAAGCAAGATGAGTCATGATTTTGACCTCGTTGTTAGACGTAAAGAATGACACTGTGTGATCCTTGCTTCTGACCTCGTTGTTAGACGTAAAGCAATATGAGTTATGCTTCTGACCTAGTTGTTAGACGTAAAGGATAACGTCGTTGATTCCTTGCTTCTGACCTAGTTGTTAGACGTAAAGGAAGATGAGTCATGCTTCTGACCTAGTTGTTAGACGTAAAGCATGACGCTGTGTGATCCTTGCTTCTGACCTAGTTGTTAGACGTAAAACAATATTCCTTGCTTCTGACATCATTGTTAGACATAAAGCGAGATGTTGTTGTGTTCCTTGCTTCTGACCTAGTTGTTAGACGTAAAGAAAGATGTGATTTCCACTGAGCTACTAGCTTAACCGCTGTGACATTGAGCTAGTGTAGTACTGTGATATGCCAGCCTAGTGTTGTGATGAGGTATCATTTTTACTTATATATATTTGATGCAGATGATGATAGCATTCTTTCAAGAATGATGATGTTTCTGATGAAGAAAACTTTCGATGACTCGTAAATGTGCTAGACAATGGTTCAAGATGATATTGATGATACTATCCTCCATATGCCACTGATGATGCAGACCTCTCTCGCTTGATGCTTATGAAGAATACCCTTCTTGTTAAGGGGGAGTGTTGAAATAATGTAACTATGAAGAGCATTCTTATTATTATTTTGTTATTGGATTAAATCCCCATTCTGGATTAATCATGTCATTATTAATATTATTGTTATTGGATTAATCCCCATTGAGGATTAATCATGTCGATAATTGTATAAGGACCAAATCCCGTTTTGCAGATTGGTCATCGAAAAATTACAAAGTGCAGAATAAGAAGTCAACCCCAACAGTTATAATGGAAGACCCAGAATTAATTTAAAGGTGGGTTTACCCACCCAGAGTGAGAGGTCGGCCCTGCCAGATTGTGACCTTTCACACATGTCAGTTTGATATAAATAAGAGGCTAGCGCCTCACTTCTAACACACAACTCACTTGCTCATTCTCTTATGAGGCAAGATGCAATTACCAGTTGGAGAGAGGAGAAGAAGGGTGGTGCATCTCTTGGGGAGGAATTTTTGTATTGGTTTGAGTTATCTCTTGAACATTGTATAAGCTATTTATGATAAGGAATTTTTTGCTGGGTTTTCTTCCCCTAGAGGGTTTCCCATGATAAATTCTATGTCTCTTGTGAATGTGTATTTCTCAATGATCTTGTTCTTATTATTCTCTTATCTATTGAAATGCAATGAACTATAATAATGGCATAAACATTAACAACAACTTCCATAATTCTTTCCAAAAAACTAACCCACTTCCCTCAAATTTCCCCACATCATGAACAACAATTACCTCTTTGTTTTTTAATGGACTTGAGGAGGATAACATATGATCAATATAGCTCATATTCAATGATTCCCTCATCACATGTTTAACAAACCTGAAGGAGGGGTTTAGTCCCATATGGGTTCTTCAATGTACAATTTTATGAGCCGAGAGAAGATAAACTCAATAGTATTTTCATGTTTCGAGAGTCTAAAAAGACTCTAGGGTTGTTCTTTTTCATAAATTTAGTCCCCTGAGCCAGAAACAATATAAAATAATACAATGGAAAAATCTTCTAGCCAAGGGTGACTATAGTATTATTTTTTTGTAATTAGTCCATCCATTCCGAAAACGGGTTAAACTTACACTGAATAGACACTATTTCAAATCCTTTTAACAAGTGTGAAAGGAAACAAGCTCGTTTGAAAATATTTTCATGTTTAGAGAGTCTGAAAAATAGCTTAAAGGACACTCCAATGAGTTTCTTTTTAATATAGTTTTTATGAGTCTTAAAAAGTGATAAAATTGTACTTGATAACTTATTCTCATGTATTTATGTGGATGAAAAATTACAAAGACTAAGCTCGTGAAGCGAGAATGAATGGCATGCAACTAAGTTCCAATGGTGAAATGAATCCTAAACAATGATAGCGATAGGGCATAGCAAGTAGGCATGGAAAGCGAGGACCACTCACAATAGTGTGTCTCCCTAGAGGGTAACTGCAAAATGGGAGAAGCATGAAGAATAATTGCAATGCTCATAAGAAAGTGAAATGAAAAATAGTAGTGAAGCAAAAACAAGAACAACCATTAAGAAGACAATAAGATGTATGGTTCATTTTTTAATGATATTGAAACAAAGAATGAACTATTATTGAAGTGTCTTCTTTATCTTTTAACGATATTGAAATAGAGAATGAAACTGTACCCAGGGTTGGTTTCATTTTTTAACGAGTTTTAAATCGAAAATGAACTATTCTCGAAATGATACCAATTGGTGGGTTTATTCCTAACACGATGTCTAGAGGTTGGTACTTTGATTAATATCCATTGGTGAATTTTTCCCAACATGATTTCCATAGGTTTGTACTTTTCTCCCAACATGATCGACATAAGCTAGTGGATTAACTCCAACATGATGTCTAGAGGTTGGAGACATTCCCCCCAAGATTTGTTTTGTTCTCCGACTCTTCTTATGCACCTGAGTAGATTCCTGGATATTAATAGGAATATGTTCACCAGAGAAGGAGCGAGGAAAAGGATCTATTGATATAGGCAAAGGAAATGAAGGTTCATGTACTAGATCTTTTTGAAGAATTAACTCAATTGGAGGGGGGTCTGTTTCATTTTTTAATGATCTTGACGTGGAAAATTAACTATGCACATGGTTATTTGTTTCATTTTGTAAAGAGCCTGACATAGAAAACATACTATGCTCATAGTGATATGTTTCATTTTTTAACGATCTTGACAAAGAAAACGATCTATGCTCATATTTATTTGTTTCATCTTTTAACGATCTTGACATAGAAAGTGAACTATTATCATGAATTTTCACCATGGATTCCAATAGGTCTTCATCGGATGGAAGGACAATGATATCGAAAGAATGTATGTCAAGAGAATCAATAGTGGTAATCGAGGAAATATTAGGATCCAAACCTCCCATTAAAGATTTTACCATGTTAACTACTCGATCTTAGTCTAAAGAAGTCGACCATATACTGAGAGGCTCCTTCTCATTAGAAATTGAAGTCATGGGACATGATACCACATAATTAACCTGTAGCATGAGGGATATCACATTCATATAAGGAACATTCAGGGAAGTTGGATGGTGGATAGTCATATTAGGACTAATGAACGAAAGTTGGTCAATTGTCACAGTGTTTCTATTATGAGGGAAATTGATAACTTGAAAGAGTGTGGACACAACATATTTAATAGCATAGGCATAGTTACGATGAAGGAGTAAATTAAATTCCAAGGGACATTATACTACCATAACATCGATACATACAATTTTCCCTCCTAAGGTGATGGGAAGTTGAGGAAGGATCCCTAAAGGTTCACTGTATATTCTATTAAAATCCAACAGATGGTGGGTAACCAACACAAGCTAAGGGGAAATCATAGTTTTCCAAGAAGCAAATGATAAAATGATAACATAAGAGACTTATTCTAGAATAGTGTGATGTATGATCATATTACAAACATGAACATTTATTTGGAAAGGAATGTATAAAGGAAGGAGAGGCTCTTCCATCCCATTCCAATCAAGGGAAACAACCTTGGTACTTGGAGTGGGTTCCATTGAAACAAGTGAAATACCCCCTTGTCAAGAGGAATTTTAGGTGACAAGAAAAACCTGAGTGGTATCCATCTCACTCTCTAAGGGAAGGGTGGGATTGAATTGTACATATCACTTAATCGAACAATAATTGGTTGGGAGATGAATAATGAGAAGTAGTTGGAGGTTGCTTCTAAGAAACAAAAATGGCATCCAACAATTGAAAAGCTTCATCCATACATGGGAAACTGTAATTGAGGTGAATTTCCCCACATAACTTGCAAAGAATCTTGAATTTACCCTTTTTTACCCCAACCATATAATTATTGGTTGATGGTCTATCACCAGCATGGCTTGCAACGAATGCCAAAATGAGTTGTTAGGAACATGTGGACCACACTTATAAGACATTGTGAATACCAGGGAAATGGTTAAGAAGGTAGTCACCCATATAAATCCCACAAGGGAATTTGGGCTTATGACATACTTTAGTAGGATTTTAAACATTATCAACACTCACACGAGTGAATGGTTGATTTCCCCCTTTCTTATTTTGCTTCTTCTTGTTCTTTGTTTTCTTATTCTTCTTAGCCTCAAAGTTACTATCATCAAGGATTTCACCAGAAGAGGAAGAAGAAAGGGAATAATATGTGATCTGTGAAGAAGGAAAAGGGTCAACAGGAGGTTGATGTTATTTAGGTGGAGAGATTTATTGGGAAATAGCAGGGGCATTCAAGACCATGAGTGGAAAACAACCATACTAGTAACCCCACAATGAAACTGACAAGAGTCAAGGTAACAATGTAGGGAGGAACAATGTTTCCAAAACAAATAAAAGAATAAGGTTCCTCATGAAAAGGTGTCCCTTGGTTGGTAGACTTAGTAACTATTCCCATGGATGCAAACTCAACCTAGGGTCTACTAAATGTCAAAGATCACACACTACCAAAGTCCCTACAAGATAAGAGAAAGAAAATAAATCCATTATGATAGGGATAATGAAAGTAAGGATCTTCCATAGACATGATCTAAGGTCATAAACAAATAAACGATAAAAAATTACAATAAACTTCACATAAAAATACTCCAAGGTGTAAGTAAGATCCCGCGGGAAAATACCATCCCGGTTTTTTGAAGTAGATACTAAAAATTTGTCAAAGGTACCACAAGGAACCTTCCTTTTATAAGGAATCCCCCTCACATTCTCCTACGTGGAATCCTAGGAGAGGTTACTATGTTTACCAATTCACAATGAACAATCGAGGAGGTATAGTTGACAGTCAAGACTAGAAAATGAGTGTGGAAATGCAGAACAAAAATATGTGACCCAAAACTAATAGTAAGTGGTGTCACCCCGAGGATCTACCACACTTCAAAGCCCCAAACATGTGATAGTCCCACTAGGAGAATGGGAGAGGTGAAATATAAACTAATTTCTTTGCTTGACCTTGTGTTTGACTCTTGTGTGAGAGGAGATTTCTCGACTAACATTAATTGTTACTATTGGATTTCACACTCTCTAGTATTATATAGTCTTGTTCCTGTGGCATTGAATATTTAACTCTCCACCCTACTATCAAGGCCCTAAAATCCTAGACCTATTGGTTTTCTATCAAAGAGAAAAATGTCTAATTGATTTTATATTATGTTCCTCATTCCTTTTAATGGTTCTTTTTACTGAATAGGGTAATCAAAAGTGGTCTATATGGTGTTATGACTCGCCTCTAAACCATTCAAAAAAATGATTTTTTTTTTTTTTATGAATGATAGATATGGTAAAGAGAAGAGTATTTTTATTTCCCAGATGAATATGCCCAATGCAATTTACTTCTATCTAAAGTGAGAGATTGATCATGTCCCTATACAATGCAAGAATTTATTTTGTTTTTTTTTCAAATGCAATGAAATAACTTCAAATGAAACTCTTTTTTTCTTCCTTAATTTGAAGAAAAACAAAAGAATTCAATCACGATGCAAAGGATCATGTTGGCCCTTGACTAATTTTTGGAGATCCTTAGTCAGGTTTGACCTATTTTTGGGACTTTGATAGGTTGTCGAAGGAGAAGCACAAGTCGAAGTGGAGATTGTGGGATCTCGAACCATTTTAGGGATTTTTGGGTCTTGGCCTTATGTAACGAGTATGGGGATGTCATCCCATGGGTTTACCCATGTTTAGGCCCTTTTGTGATGTATAACTATATGTTTAGGAAATGTAAGAAGGGGACAATATAGACATCTGTGTGATTCTATGTGCTAAGGGCAAGTGAGGTCCAATGTGCTAAGTGCAAGTGATAGTTGTAAATACTTTGTGCATACTGTGTGAGGCTTGCAAGGCTAATTACAAGTGATTGTAAGAGACTTTGTAAAGGCTTTGTGTTCTAAACTATCTCGGGGAAGGAGGATATAGTGAGGTGCATGTATATATCCTTTCCTACGTGGAGTAGGACCGTGTGTCTCTGTGCATGTAGAAGATTGACAAAAGACAATAAAGAAGAATAAGAGTTGGTGGACGTAGCCCCGGGATGGGGGTGAACCACGTATATCCTGTGTTGTGGTTTCTTTGTGCATTATGGTTGTTTTATGGTTCATATGATTAATTCTTAGTGAAATGATGTATGCTTAGATGGATATGATAGATTAGTGCCTAATGATGTGAATAAGATGCTAGATATGATCTATGTTGATGTGCTTAGTGATTGAATGTGTTGAATATTGTTGAATACTATGCTACTCTGTAATTAGGGTTTAGATATGCAATGCGAATAAAGGTTAATTACTAAATAATGAAAACCGCTAAGTGATTTTTTAAGGTGTTGTAATTATAAATATGTGTCCCAAATAAGGTTGCAGACACTAGAGTCCTACAACCACCCCTGCCTCTACCTCGATTGAGACTTCATCTGCTTCACAGGTGTTTCCAAAAGGGTTGGTAGTTAGGGTTTTGTTGGTGCACTGCTGAAGCGTTGAACCATGGGTATGCCCCTATTCCAACAAATGGTTCCATTGTTAGGAAATCAAACTATGATTGAAGGGAACTGAGGAAAAGAAATAAATATTTGTGTGTAGATTTGTTTCTTTAGTGCGCAATACTCTACCTAAATTGTGGAAGCTCTATGCTAAGAAAAGAAGTATGATCCGAAGAAAAGAGGTAATATCTGAAATCTTTGTTCTCTGATAAAGGTAAAGTGATTTTTTTATTAAAGAGGTAGGATATGAAAGCTTTGTTCTCTGTTAAAGGTAAGATAAGTGGAAATTTTTGTTTGGAAATTATGAATCTAGGTATGTTTAATAAATTTGGTCTTTGTCTAAAAGTTAGGGTACAACTAGAAGAAAGAACATTTGATATGAGTAGATCTAATAGAAATAATGAAAGATATGTTATTCCTATGCACAGAAAGAATGTTTGGACTAACACATGGATGCAAGATCCTAGGAAGCATTTTCTGCAGGTTAGATACCATGATCCTAGTGCGTAATACAAGAAAGGTTGGGGATCATTTAAGAGGAAGAGAGTATTAACCCTTTGTTTTAACTATAGAAGCCCATGCCATATTGCTAAGGATTTCCCTGATAGAATACCTAGTTTTATTTGTTGTAAAGCTATGGACCATGAAGTTTTGGATTTCCCTAGGATGATTGACATATTTGAAAAAATGAATATGGAACAAGAAAAACATGAGAAAGAATCAGAAATTAAGACTATGAAAGAACCCAGAAAGAATCAGAGACTGTATTACTACAAATTCAAGAGACCCTTAATGAACATAGAGATATCAACTTATCAGAGATCTTCAAAGAGAAAGAGTTCATAGAAACAAGAATAAGAGACTTCGACATAGACTGTGTTCTCGATGAGGAAACACAGGTGAATGTTATGATAAAAAGAACTTGGGAAATTTTAAGAAAGCCTGCTATGATATCTTTATTGGGAGAAAAGGGATTATTTAGAGGAAAGTCAATAACCCTATGTGGAAGACTTACCCAAACATCTATGAGTGCTCATGGAACTTTGACAGAGGAAGAATTTGAGGTTATTAATTTTTTTGAGAACAACACCCCATTTTCTTTATTTCTAGTAAAAATATAGATTGAGAAAGATCAGACCCAGAGAAAAGAAGAAGAAGCCATAGATCATAAAAAGAAGGAATTAAAAGATTTCATGACTAGGAGAATAACACAGTTGAGAGAAGAACATGAGAACAGATTGAAGCTGTTCAGAACCACAGACTTGGATATCGATGTTGAAATAACATAGACAGACTTGAAAATGTTGTCCATATAGGCGAGAAGAGCACCTACCCCATACAAAGAAGAAGTTTTTCCCTTTAACCCTACGAAAGATCCTCAACAATGTGAAGTTATTATGCCAAGAGAAGAAAAGAATTAGAATGGGAAGAGGAACCTATTAACACAGATCACAGGGAAGAAGGCTAGAAATCTCAGCAAGAAGAAATCAAAGTTAGAGAAATTACAGGAATCTCCAAAGAAGACTTCACAGAAGGAAGGTATCCAGAATTTGAACTTCGTCGGAATATCAGAGTAGCTCAGATTGGCACTTCGCCATGGTAGAGAGATATGACTGTTGGAGGCATTATAACCATTATATCGACATTCCCAAATGGTTAGAACAATATTTATGATTATAAATCTCGCCATTGGACCATTGGGACTGCATCGTAACAGACATAACTACATTGATGAAGGATTCTTATCCATTGGAAGGATCTGTTACATCGTTTTCTACTTATTCCGTCGACTGTTGTGCCGAGACCACTTTCATGAATTGTATTTGAGCCAACAAGAGAACTCATTGTTACTATGTTGTGCTTATTGATACCTTACCATCCATTCTATTGCATTGATAAATTGTTCATTAGCCTGAGATATCTAATCTTGAGTGTGCATGTCAGATGAGCTTAGCATTGTGGAAAATTCAGTAGAGGAAATTTTAATCAATCTAATGGCAGAGAGAGTGATGTCCATAGGATTCCAAGCCTCATCAATGCGAGGAGTGAAAGCCTACCCATCGACTGCTCGTGGATCTAGACCATCCCGAGCTGCAAATGAGAAAAGAACCAAGCATCGATATGACTTAGTGAATCCGAAGTTAATCCCATCCATCCTTCCCAAATACATCCTGCCTCTGGCTAGTATAGTGAATCGTGACAGTGTTCCTAGGGACTTCAACTACACCTTGGTTACCGCATACCTCCCAAAGGGGATACACACAGGCAAGACTCAACTAGATAAGATCATGACACTAAAGATTAGCGACTTTAACCTAGGGGATCGCAAGAACTTCAACATGCTCACACCTCACAAGTATTTGACTCAGACGAAGGGGAAAAAGTCAAGGATAATCCCCCAACCATGGACTATGGACCTTGCACAATCCAGTATTCTCAACATGATGAAAATACCCCATTTTGGAAGGCACAAGGAGGTTATCGCATGCGTTAAGCTCCTTTTGTCGAGCTTCCATGGTGTTTATTTGTTGCTATACAGATGCATAACTGTCGACCCGATGTTGACCCATTGGATCACTGGATTGAGCATTCAGGGACCAGACATACAAGAATTTTACCCAGGGAAAGCTACAAACCGTGCCCTGCTGCAAAATATTAAAGATACATACAACAATGTGGATAAGGGGAAGCGAGGCTACAAGGTAGCCTCCATCCAGAATGGCATAGTGTGCCTTTCTTATGAGTTTATTGTTGGTAAGATAGTTCATAAGAACATACCCATGTAGGTCACAGGGGTTTTTGTTGACCTCACCGGGAAATGCGTGGAGGGGCTACAGATGAATTGGGAAATGTACTTAGTGAACCATATAGACCAAGACTATCGTGAAGGTCAGGACCAAGGCTATGATTTCCATTTTAGTTGGATGTTGATCCTCATCATGTTCATAGCTTGGGAGATGCTGGAAGGTGTGACCTTCCCTGAACTAGAATCATCTGAACCCTTATCCATCAAGTTCACTTCACTCTAGTATTCGAGCGATATGGGAAAACAATGGAAGTCAAACGCAGTGTTCCACACCTACTACCTCTAGTTAAAGAGGGCTATTGATGTTTTCCCTCGTATAACACTGAACACCGTGCACAGGTTCAGGCCATTTGTGAAGTCCACGCAGACAAACATTTTATCTACATAATTGCGCACAGAGATGAACACAAAGAAGTACTACAGAGTTATTACAAACTCACAGAGGAGGACCTAGAATAAATAATCTAGTGGCATGTATATCTCCTTATCCCTATTGACCCCATAGACCTGTCTGATCTTGAACTAATCGAAAGCCCGATGGTCACTCATGAAGGGTATGATACACCTGGAACTAGCAGAAGGAAGAAGACATAAGAGGTCCAACAACTAAGTAGTTCATCAGAAGAAACTACTTCAGAATCACCTAGAGAAGGAGGTGATGATGAATCTTATAAAAAAGAGAACAATGGAAAATAAGATCAACAAAAGAGAGGTGAAATAACATCGCCACAGAATCCCCCTGATCATGCAAATCTGTCTAACAAAATAAAGGTTTATCCCATGAAATCTACATTGTGTAAGAAGTCAAATGATAGCAAAACCAAGTTGCAGACTATGATCATGCTCGATGACTTTGAATTCATCATCGCAAATCTATTAGACACTTCGTAAGATCTTTTGCAGAGAAATGAAGCTAAGAAAGATACCATGTATGAGAAAATTGAAGCAGAACTGGGAGGGGTACAACAGGCCCTTCACTCCAGCCACCAAGTGTCCACTGCGCCCCCTCCATCAAAAGAAATAGAATTGGGAGATGAGCCTACCCAACTCCATAGACTAGATGATGCGACCAAATCTCGCCTTTGTCATGCACAGGAAGAAATGAAAAAAGCCATATTGTCCCTGAAGCAAGCACAACAGGAAGTAATAGAGCAACACAGGGTTGTGCAGCAGGAGAAGTCTACCCTCCAAGAAATGTTCGAAGAGGATAAAGTGCAGATCCAACATGAGAAAGAACATATTCTCTTAGAGAAAGTTGGAGTGAAAGAAACAGTCAGTAGATAACTTCACTCTATGACGGGCTTAGAGAAAAAGGAGGAACAACTAGTAGAGAAGCAAGTAGCATAGCTTGCTGAAGCCATCTAACAAATTCAATAGAGAATAGCAGATCTAGAGCTAAAAACAATACCAGGTACTCCATAAGGCATGTGAGATAAAAGATAAGCCATTGCCCGAAGCACAGTTGAGAGGATCAGATCATTAGCTTTTTGATGTCAATAACTTAGCAGTAGAAGTGCATAGACATATGAGTGACTTACTAAGGACCCTTAATTGAAGACATTGGTGTCAAAACTCCAAGAGGAAAAGTAGCAAGCAACAATGGTACAAGTGCAGTTGAATCTCCTATCAACAGTTCAAAGAATGAAACAGTCCTAGGAACAACACACTGTTCAACAATAATTCCATTCCATATAGAGCTACGTTATGGAAGTGACTTAGAGGCTCCAACCAGTCTAGGATGAAGCTTGCCAACTGTTTGAGGAAATTGAAGGATGCAGAGCAAAGATGGAACATATAGTCATTGAAGTTGAGTAATGCTTGGAAGGACATGCGAATGAGGCAGTTCTTCAAGAGTTCGCCAAGAAGGAGGCCTTGGCAAAGTAGTAGGTCGAAGAAGCTTGAGCGAGGCTTGAGGATTTTGAAGTAGAGATGCCTAGATCATAGTGACTCAGGACGAGTCACATGTGCATTTTGGGGGCTTGTTGGCCCCTGACCATGTTTTGGAGATACTTGGTCAGGTTTGACCTGTTTCTGGGACTTCGAAAGGTTGTCAAAGGCAGAGTGCAAGTCGAATAGGAGATCGTGGGATCTCAGCCCCTTTTAGGGATTTTTAGGTTTTGGACTTATGTAATGGGTATGGGGATTTTGGCCAATGGGTTTACCCATGTTTAGGCCCTTTTTTAATGTATAAATATATGTCTAGGAAATCTAATAAGGGGACAATATAGACATCTGTGTGATTTTATGTGCTAAGGGCAAGTGAAGGCCAATGTGCTAAGTGAAAGTGATAGTTGTAAATTCTTTGTTCATACTATGTGAGGCTTGCAAGGCTAAGTGCAAGTGACTGTAAAAGACTGTGTAAAGTCTTTGTGATGTAACCTAGCTCGGGGAAGGAGGATCCTGTGAGGTGCTCGCAGATCTCCTGTCTTATGCAGAGTAGGACATTTTGGCTCTATGCATGTAGAAGATTGATAAAAGACAATAAAGAGAAGAAGAGTTGGTGGACGTAGCCCCAGGCTGGGGGTGAACCACGCATATCTTATGTTGTGGTTTCTTTGTGCAGTATGGTTGTTTTATGGTTCATATGATTAATGCTTAGTGAAATGATGTACGATTAGATGAATATGATATCTTAAAGCCTAATGATGTGAATAAGATGTTAGATTTGATCTATGTTGATGTGCTTAGTGTTTGAATGTGTTGAATCCTATTGAATATTGTGTTTCTCTGTAATTAGGGTTTTGATCTGCGATGTGAATAAGGGTTAATTACTAACGAATGACAACTATTAAGTTCTTTTTTAAGGTGTTTTAATCACAGATCTGTGTCCCAACTAAGGTTGCATACACTGGAGTCCTACAACCACCCCTGCCTCTACCTCGGTTGATACTTCATCTTCTTTGTAGGTGTTGCCGAAAGGGTCAATAGTTAGGTTTTGTTGGTGCGTTGTTGAATCATTGAACCCTAGGTATGCCCTTGTGCCAACAAATCATGAAGCAAAAGTACACAAATAAAACATGCACTCAAAAATTTGACAAGAACTCAAATAATTCAAATGCAATAATGCCTCCAATACATGTTCAAACAAGAACCCCAAAAAGGTAAATTAAAGGAAAAACACTTTTTGAAACCTCAAAATTCAAACAGAAAAGATCAAAGATCAATGAAAATTTGCAGCAAGGCCAGAAAGTTTAGGAGTGAAATCAAGGGATCATAATTTTTCCTAGGAGGATAAGAGTGAGAAACCAAACAACAACGCTTAATGAAACATATGAAATCCCTAAATTAATTAAAAGGACTCCAAAAACAAACATGTAAAACACCTACAAGGCCTTGGAATCAAGGTGATAAAAATTTAAATTCTTACAACTGATAAGGATCAAACTAATGATGACATGGAATCGACCAAAGGATCGATTTAACCTAGGAAAGTCATGTACACTTCATAATTTGATAGTAGATGGAAACTCAAAAGAGGAAACAAAAATATGATAATCACTAAAATTTAATCAATCAAATCCACAATCATGCATGAAGGACTCTGATATAAGGTTTTGAGATAGAAATATGATATAAAAGAGGCAAGGTAAGCTCAAAATCTACTCAGAGAGAGGATTATCTCCCCCGTAACACTGTAGATAGGGCAATGATAAAGTTTTATCACTCCCAAAGACACTGAGAGAGTGAGATAATCAAGGTTTCATTCCTCTCCATGAAACTGAATGGGGGCAATAATTAGGGTGTCATCTCTCTCCAAGAAACTGAGAGGGAGAAATAATGTGGATGATATCACCTTGTATTCCCTAATAGGGTGGAGAGGAAGTCTAGAAAGTGGTGAAAAGATACAAACCTCACCTGAATCTGAGAAAGGGTCAGGTTCTTGAGTTAGTAAGCTTCCCAGTGATGATGAGATAAGGGGAGAATTCAAATAATATGCATACATTCCAAAAATATCAAGCAACAGAAAAAAATCAAAGGTCTATAAAACACTAAGTAAATATTAAAATGAGAGATACCCTATAGAGTCACCAATTTATGTTGTGGAAATGTTTCCCCTATAGATAGGTGAAACCTCCCTTGTATCAAGACTCTTTTCATCCAAGGAAAATGGTAACAAATGATTTTCTACTTTCCCCCTAGATCTACTTTATATACCCACAATCATAATAGAAAAATAAGATGAGATAAAAAGGTATATAGATTACCTCTTTTCCATCAGTTTTCCTTGATACTCCAACCCTTGATATTTATTTCCAAGCTCTGGGTGCAAGAGAAGTCTTGCAAGGAACAAAGCAATTCTCCTTTCTTCCATGACACATTGTTAGGAAAAGTAGACCTATCTACTTTGAGCTAAGAAAAAACATATGTGAATACATTGAACAATATAAGAATGAGGGGAATAGGCCAAGTTATATTATATGAAAAACAATAATTAACGAAGCATTTACAACCTTAATGTTGATGTTGCAACAACTCCTCCAAGATATCCTTTCCATCCCATTGAACGTCACAAGACCAACAATATGATATTATATAATTCCCTCTTTTTCATCCAAGAACGGTCTCCATTATATAGGAGTTGAGGCATAACAACTATAGGATAATTTGAGGAGAGGATAGGATCAAATGGGGATTTAGCTGAAGAGACAAGAATGACATTTCCTTTAATAGAGGGTAGATCGAACCAACCTCTAACCAACTAAAGTATCCAGGAAACATCCTCTGAAAATAAGGCATAATGGTTGCAACCACTTCATCGCCCCCTAGAACTAAGGACACGAAGATATTATCGCTCCCATATAACTAAGAAAGGAGAGATGAAATGGTTTAATCCTCCTCTTTATATGGGAAGGGGAGATATAGTAATCAAAAAAGGACAAAAAATTCAAGGTGAAAGATAATATTTCAACCTCCAAATGATAGTTTTCCCTTCTAACATGTCTAAGGATTATGACAAACACTCCCACATGGTGGTGAAATTATGAAACTTAAGTGTGACGCTTAATAAAGAGAAACACTTGGTAGTGCGAAAAATAGGTATGTAAATCCCCCCTTCCTCTCACTCTCTTTCTATATCTCACCTCTTTGTCTCCCTCTCCCTCCCTCTCACACTCCCAAAAAATCTCTCTCTCTCTCTCTATCGAAGAGGATCCATATCACTCAAAAATTGATCATCTCAAATGCTAATGAAAATGAATTCATTGTGTATATCTCGACGAGATATTTCCAACGCAATTTGAAGGTCCACAAATGGATTTCGTATGAAGAATTTATGATGTTCTTAATATTTTTACAAATAGATAAAGAGTCAAATAGGGTAGGACATGTGGTATCCCTAGAAGACGACATGTGGCATTTTAAAGCTGACCTATGACAACATGGATCAACATGGAAGGATGTTGATGTAGTTGGATGTTTATTTGGTAGGGTGTTGACATGACAAAGACACATGGCAGTTGTGTAGTTGAGGTGACACATAGGTGGCAGTGATGTGCATCAATGAACAATTGACATGTGGCCCCTCCATCATGGCCTCAAGCGATGCACTAACCTCAAAAAATTCCATCCATGGGTTTGTTTCAACAGTTTAATGTTATGTATTTATGTATGGTTTGTTACAACCATATATTACATAAACCAATAAATTTCACATTTGGTGGATTGAACCCAGAACCTCCAAGATATATTCCAAAACTTTAACCACTATTCCAACAACTTTGGTTATGCTAAGTAATGGAATTTAATTAGTGAAATTAATCTATGTTAAAACAATGTCAATGGATTTAGATCAAGTTCTTAGCCTATTTAATGAGCACAAATTCCAGTGTGAGGAACATAAGTGAAAAAGGTGTAGAGGTATATCAGAGATACAAGCATGGATCCCGCGGTGGGAATTTTGATAGTGTACAGGATTTGTACCTTTGTCTCAAAGTTCATGCCAAGGGAGGTCCTTGGAACTATGTCCAAATATGGGAAATTTTATACTCAATTTATCATTTTTTCGACATGAATATAGCAGTGATTTCAGTTTTCTGATAAAGTATTGTGTACGGAAATATTAGTACAACTAGTTATGTATGAGATCCATAGTATTGTTTAGCATGCCAAAGGGGGTCTTTGGGAACCTATTCAGAACATAATCGATTTTATACTCATTCTTATCAGAATTTCAAGAGGAATTCAGTCTCGACCTCTATTTCTTGGTTTGAGTAGTAGAATTGAAGGGTGTATTCAAATTTTTCATTGTAAGTCATTATTGTATCAAGCATTTGAGAATTAATAGAGTGGTCACATTTTGAAGCGTATCTAGAGACATATCCCAAGATGGGTGAAATCCATTATCAAACTTTGTAATGTGACTTGTTATTTTTTCTCTCTACTTCTCTCTATTTTGGAATTCTTATTTTGACAAGTTAATCATCAGTTAATGAAGTTTTGAATAATTAAGGGGATTCAAATGTGTTTTTGAAAATGATCAAGATGATAATAATTTCTAAATCGGGTTAGATGTTTATGTTTTTTTAAATAGTAAATTGGCATATAAGGATTTTTGTATCAAGTTGGTATGAGATCTTGTTTGACAGGTATTTTCAATTGAATTCTTACGAGGCCAAAACTCAAGCTAGGTGAAGAAATCCTTGAAGACTCCTCGTTTGAGAGTACAAATCTATTTGTTGGAAAAGGGGAACCATAGGTAAAACTATAATGAAATTAAGGATTCAGATAGACATGAATCGACATATTCAAAAGGATAACTCTAAATTGATAATGAAACTACAATACCTTGAGGATGAGAAGCAATAGATTCAATATCAGTTGGTATTCCATGAAGAATTTATCATGGGCATTATTCAAGAATTGGAAAGTGAGTTGCAGGATAAAGACAAGATGTTGGCACAATTCCATTAAGTTAATCAAGTGGATGAGAATAAGTCTCCTAAGCAAAAGAGACCATATTATAGAGAAGGTTTACAAATGGTAACTAAAGTATTTCATGAAAATGATCCATCATGTTCTTTTTATTCCCATCAAGGTGAAAATGATTCTTTGGATGAATTTAAGTAGCATACTTATGGTATTGGCTTTAAGATACTAAACAAGATGGGATATTATGGGAAAGGTCTTGGCATCAATGTCCAAGGAATTATTAATCCCATACAGAAAGAGGGAAGACCTCATTATCTAGAATTGGGATATGACAACGAAGAATAAAGAGAATGACAAGAAAGGATTGTGGTTCTAGGATAGGAACAATAAATTTTTCACTAATTGTGGTAGGAGTGGTCATTGGATTTAGAAGTGATGGACAATTCATCCATCACTTTATCCGAAGAAGAAACAAGAAAATGTAAGAGCACTTACAAAGAGACATGTAGCATCCTTAGCTGAAGTTGATAACGTTTCTGAGAAATTTAAGAAGGAATTATTTTTGATGGGTTGTCTTAGTAGTATAGTGTATGAAGACATTGAGGTATGGTTTGTGAATAGTGATTCATATCGTTGCATGAAATGGATGAGATTAGTATTCCTTAGCTTCTCAGAAATAGATAAAGACTACTATGTGGGATCTAGGACTAATACTAGACATGCAGTAAGGGGAGTTTCATATGTGATATTCCAACTCGAGTAAGGAGGATTTATGGGTATATAAGATATGTTGTTTCTTCCAATATTTGAAAGTGAATTTTCTCTCAGTATCAACTTTCAAAGATTAGGGATATGTAGTCATGTTCCAAGATGGACATGTACTCATATATTTAGAGAAATATACTCAAGAAACAACAACAATACTTGGTGTAAAAAATGATAGATTATATAGGTTGATTGGATGGCCTATAATTAGATCTAGTGGGTTCTTGGATTCACATTCAGTGACAGAGTCAAAGATAGTGTCAGAGACAAATAGTTGTGAGGATAATTCTAGTACTATCAAAAGAATAA
>WSFP011428763.1:0-21920 GCA_009831015.1 Picea engelmannii | reverse complement strand
ACCTCATCATCAAAGTCCACTTTTACAGAACTTAGTTGATTAGTAACCGTATTAAATTCATTTAAATGATCTGCAACAAACCCACCTTTTGACATCTTCATATTAAATAATCTCTTCATTAGAAATACCTTATTGGACGCCGAGGGTTTTTCATACAATTTGGCCATTGCGTCCATCAAATCCTTCATTGTCGTTTCTTTGGAAATATTGAAAGCCACCGACGCTTCCAGGCTCAGCCGTATCGTTCCTAGAGCCTTTCTATCAAGAATATCCCATTCTTCGTCCTTCATGGCTGTCGACTTCTTTGCTACTTCGCCCAATGGTAGGAATAGATCCTTCTGATATAAATAATCTTCCATCTGCATCTTCCATAACTGGTAGTTTTGGCTGTTAAATTTATTGACCCTAAACTTTCTATCTTCCGACATTGCTCCCACTCGAACCAGGAACCCTCTTTTCCTGCGAGTTACCTTTCGCTCTGATACTAGTTGTTAGAAAAAATAGGACCGTGGAGAAATAAAATAAAACAAATGCGGAAACAAAACATAGAAGATACACAATACAATAGAGACACAGATTTACGTGGTTCACCCAGTGTGGGCTACATCCACTAGAGAAATTTCCAGGGCCTTCCTTTATTATTATCCAGCATATGAAGGGATATAACCTACAACAAACCCGCTGTAACTTCCTCTTCTTTCTCTCACAGTCTCCTATCTCAGAATACAATATTCACCATCAACCATAGCTGCAATACATTTCCCTCATAAAAGAGGGTTTCCTTCTAGGGAAAAAAACCCTAACATAATCTCTACCGTTAGATCTGCGACCTTATAATGAACGGTCCATATTTACAATGAAATTACAATATACATTTACAAGGCAATTTTTCGTTCGGGGGCTTCGCCCCCGAACCCCCATTGGGGACCCGCTTGCCCCCGGACCCCACAGAGGGGGTACCCCCCCTCTGCACTCCCCCACATGGAAGAGTGTACATACTTCTGGGGTGTAAATACTTTATGGGGTATAAACATAGATGAAAGCAAGGACCTCTGAATCAGGAAGATAATTAGGCTCCACAACCAACAGTGAATCCATATTAACGAGGTAGACCTTAAATACATCCTCACTCTTTGGATGAGGAGTGGGATCGACTGGTGGTGGAACCAGATCGACGACTTTGGTTTCACTCTTCAAGGGAGGAGTAGGATCGACCGAAGGTGGAACCAGATCAACCACTTTGGCACTCTTCAGAGGAGGAGTGGGATATACCGATGGCAGAACCGGATCAACCACTTTGGAACTCCTCAAGGGAGGAGTGAGATCGATCGGTTACAGAACCCGATCGACCACTTTGGTACTCCTCAAGGGAGGAGTGGGATCGACCTATGGTGGAACCGGATCGACCACTTCGACACTCTTCAGATGAAGAGTGGGACTGACCAAAGACAAAACTAGATTAGTCACTTGGGTTTCACTTTTTAGATGAAGAGTGGGGTTGATCGATGATGGAACTGGATTAGTCACTTGGGTTTGTGGTTCAACCAAATATGGAACCAAATTGACCACCTGATCAACTAGATTGACCGAGGATGGAACCAAATTGACCACCTGATCAACCAGATTGACCGGGGATGGAACCAGATTGACTAGTCCATCAACTAATGACGGTTTGGGAGAAATATTACGATAACCAGTTGGAATTTGAATCTTTTCCAAAATATAAGAAGCCTCATCCATACGAGGGAAAAGGTGAGAGTAATGATCACCTTCACATAACAAGCAAGGAAATTTGTCAGTTCTATTATTCTTACCAACCTTAATGTCACTAGCTAACAGGGTGTCACCAACATGTACCATAGAGGATGATGACATGGAAGACCACATTTCTAATACCTTGGGGAGACCAGGGCAATACCTCAAAAAGTGGTCACCCTTACAAAGACTGCAAGGGAATTTGGGTTTAAGATTCTTTGTTTTAATCTTGTCGACTTTATCAACACTCCTAGTACGATTAATCGTAGCTGGTTGCTTGGATCCAACATGATATGATGTGGTTGGAGGCTTGGTCCCTTTCTAGTTCTTCTTCTTCTTCTCTTTCCGTTTCTTTTTCTTCTTATCAACCTAGATACTCGATTTAGAGCTTTCACTAGGAGAAGAAGGAGAAAGGGAAGGAGACCTGATAGGTGAAGAAGGAGAAAGGCCGACATGAGGTTGATGTGTGGGTGGTGTGATTACATTTGAAGCATTAGGTTCATTCAAAGCACTGGGAATATTTGAGATCACTGGAGTGGGGAACAACCAAACTGGTAATCCGATCGTGAGTCCCAGAAGACTCTATGTGGCAATGCCCGAAGGACCAATGTTTTCGAAAGAAGGAAAGGCGAAAGGTTCCCCGGGAAAAGGGGTTCCTCCGTTGGTACTCCCAGGAGTTGACTCCATTTAAACTGACTTGACCTAAGGTCCACTAAGGAAAACAAACAGTACACACTACAAATCTGAGAAGCAAACAATCAAACAAACCTTCCCATAATGAAACCACTATTTGGTGATGAAATCCAACATCGCGAGACGAATATAGGAAGGGTATGGGATAGAGCGGGTGGAACAATTACGTTGGAGACCTACTTAATGGAATTACGCCTTGGTGCAAGATTCCACACAATAAATATGGATTTACCCTCCAAGGAACCTGAGTGAGTTTGACCAACGTCTGTTCTAGGTACAACGAAGACTTTCCTTCACCGTCACCTCGTGTAAGGACCCTAAATATTATGGCTACCAAGGTCACCAACTCGAAGTCAGTCTCCAGGTAGGTACAATCGACAGTCGATTCCGAACGTATGGGAAGGATAAAAATTCTGAAATCCTTCAAGAGAACTGAGGATAAGTGGACCAGTAGAACTCCAGAGGACCCTAAATGGATTTGGAATTCACGAAGCACCGAGACCAAATTAAGACAGATGGACCTCAAGAAGAACCCCCAATATATGATCTGAATACTACGAATGGTTAAGCCTCGTAGGATAATCTCCGTTGCTCTCCTGAATGAAACCGAGTGCGTAACCCCTGTGTGAGAGGGGTATCCCAACTATTCTTATATGAACAATTAGATTTATCCCTCCCTAACAAAAGATTCTATATTTTTCTGATGGCTTTGGAAAGTTATCCTCACAACCTATTCCAAAGCCTTACACTTGATAATGTAGGTTAGCTACCAGAAAATATAAAAGTGTTTGATCAATTTTATAAGTGCTTCATTTTAGGGCTGTTGTTTACTCAAGGGTGCGAAAGTGAAACTGATGATGTTAAGACTTGACTCCAAAAGAATGCAAAAGATGAGATGCAAATAGTTTTCTTCAATGAATCCTACATATGGGATGGAGAAGAGGTTCCACTTTCTTCAACACAAACCCAATTCCAAAATGAAATCAACCTATCTACACTACCCAAAAGCAAGAATTCAACTATCTTCTTTGTTTGATTCTAATGTATAAATAAGGTAAATGCAAATCTTTTAATGCTGCACTACTTTCAATTAAAAAAAAGGGTCAGATGCAAATGCAAAAGACATGAAGCAAAAAGGGCTTCAAACAAAGCATGCACTCAAAGAAATGAGAATTGAAAGAAAACAAGTAGGAGATAACCTGTTCAAAAAAGAACTCATTCAAGGATTCGACAATCAACAAGAATTCAAGGAATACAAGAAAGTTCATAGAAGAATCCAAAAACTGATAAGGAGAAAGAGAAATCACTCAAACTGTCCTTACAAAACAAGCAGAAAGAAAGATAAATCTCAAAATTTGAAAAGGTGAAAGCTCAAATCAATACAAAAAAGAGTGATAAGTATGAAATATTCAACCCAAACAAATCCACAAACCAATGTACAAACTCTGGAAAAAGATCTCTGCAAGACAGACTGAAAACACTGAGCATAAAAGGGCAGAAAACACCAAAATAGGAGATCAACACTCCCTAACTCAAGGGCACAGAGCGATATATCTCTCTATAATACATTACAGAGGAGTGATGATTACAGATCAACTCTCTGTGATGCACTACAGGGGAGTGCTACCCTTCCTAGAAACTCAAAATAGAGCCAAAAAACTCAGAAAAACTCACCCATAATTCTCAGAATTTTGTGAAATTTCCAGTGAAGAGTGGAGAAAGAAAATATATAAGGAACAAACAATGAGAATGATCTAAAATATGGGAAAAAGGCAGGTACAATCCAAGGAAAGACAAGTCAATGTCCTTCCCCAGCGGAGTCACCAATTTCTATTGTAGGAAAATCCCCCTGCGGACAGGTGAATATCCTCTTGGATTATAGACCCCTATACCAAGACAAAAAACATAAAAATGGACACTAACATCCCTGTGAATTCAATTACCTAATTAGAAATAGAAAGATAAGGAAACAAATGTGATGCACCTTATTCCATATTTTTTCCTCGCTGCTCCAATTTGAGTTTGATCTCCAAACTCTTCAACACCATTCGATACATGCAATGTAATGGACAATGCAAGACAAATAACCTCTACTCTACTCTACAAGATTAGACTAATCAAATTCATTTATCAATATTGACAATCATGTGCAACAATATACAATCTTGAAGGGAATAGCTCATGTAATATTAATGAGAACTTTAAAGAGATACTTACAAACTGTAGATGAAGTTGCAGCAGCCTCCCCAAGTCCTCCTCATCCAACCCTTGCACAATGCTCCCAATATCATAACCAAAATATTTCTCCCAAGATCATGAGTTTGATACCTCCAATCTCCTCCATCATATCCTTCTCCATGGAAATCCCTCATTATATAGGATTTGGAGGCTTAACCACCATGGAGAGTGTCACTCATCAGATCCACTAAAATGGGATCTCTAAGATATTTAGGGAGAAAATACCTCTTAAGGATTTTAGGGAGGGAATATCTCTCAAGGATTTTAAGGAGGAAATATTTCAACCATCCATGAGATCCTCAACCTCCCCTAAAAAATAGGAAACCAAATGTTAGGTGGATTCTCACTGTAAATTAATTTCCTTTTCATGAATATTAATAATTATTCATGTGCACATAGTATTTTGACCTTCATATACTATATTTATTCTCCACATTGACTAGGGATTGTGACATATGTTATTTCATGGTATCAAGGTGTATGCAACACTTAACAAGGTGCATATGACACTTTTACGACACTTGTGACACTTAGGGCGAGGTACCTAGGTGTGCAAATTTGATGTGTAACGGTATGCCCCCTAAAGTGTGAGGTTAGAAGAGAAATTGATGGCCGAAACACTTTACAATTCTTCAATGCAAGGGCATGGAGTTGGAGAACTTGGAAGAAGCTACAAACAACCATCGAACAATATTAATATATGTTCCATTTCCTAGGAATACATACCTATGCTCAAAATACGAGATGACTCAAAGCATGACCACCGACCAATACACTATGGATCCAGGAAAAATATTGACTAAGGATATGGCCACCAAAGATACAACGTGGATCCATGCCTCCATGACATGAACTGATTGTAGCCACAAGAAATACATAGTGGATCTACAAGATGATATAACATAGCCACATACCAATACAATGTGGATCTATGTAACATTCTATATATCAACATGCTCAAGTGATCTCCTTTGATGATATATGTTGCTTTCTTTACATTGTGTACCATTCTTATAATTAGGGGAAGTGCCTAGGAGCTTCACGGGGAGTAACTTCCAAGTAAAAAGAACAATTTATGTTGAGCATATTCATAATCTTTCCTATTGTAAAACAAACTTCCACAGCTACACTCCTAATGCAAATTATCCAAAATATGTTTGTAGATTTGTAAAAGAATTGCCTTGCGAGAGGAGGTTGCGATAGGTGGAAATCCTCTAAAGATATTAGAAGGTACAAAGGATTAGGGGTTTTGTAAAGAAGTAGAGGAAACATGTTAAATGTATAAAACAACACATGAAGCATAAGGTTTCAGAGATGCAGGGATGATTCCCTAAAGAACATGCCCACAATATTATTTGGGCCAAGACGATTTAATACTTTTATTTTGCAACAAAGATGATAGAGATAATGTGGATCTTGGGAGCCATACTTGCAGGGAACCTCTACTTGATATTGATGAAGTGGACTCCTTGTTTTGATTCAATGAGAAAGAGGGTGTCCAAAATATCTATATAGAAAAAATTTCCTTATTTACCCATTGAATTATGGAGAGTGGAAATTTTTCATTTGATAGGGAATTGTTATAATAATAGGTGTGCTCGTTTCATTGTTGACAATATAGAAATATTTTCTCCCAACCATAGGCATAAAGACCACCCTCGAGCACCTTAACCTTGATAGAAAAAATAATTCCAGAAGCAAAACCTAGAACCAATAGCCAACCAAGGTAGTGTACCTCTCTCCAAAGCTAGCGTACTAAGAAGAAAGTCCAAACCATAACCATGCATAAAGTCCAACCATAACCAAAGACCAAGTCACCACTGCAACAACTACAACTCTCCTCCAGTCATGGAAACCACTTGTCCTTATGCACTTCTGAGAGTGAGTTTGACAAATGAGCTCTAGTGCCCTCTTATTTATAGTTCTCTAAGTTACCTAACTAGGCCGACTTCTACTTCTGGAGGATAATAATTTAATATAAATTATTATCTTGAGCCGACTTGTCTTCTAAGGTTATTTCCTTACCTTCTAGGGTTTCTATTGCTTCCTAGAATATTCTAGACTCGTCAAAGGTTACACATAAAGGTTAATACCTCCTGCAACTACCATAATATCAATAGGAACAACATTGGATTGTCCCTAAATATTGACAAAAACACTTTGTTGACGTGGTAAAAAAACACCCATTTTTCAACAACAGGGGTTGCCCCTGATAAGAAGTCCTAATCATACCTCTCACTGTTTGGAATAGGGAACCCATCTAGATTCTGGCCTGATAGACATTGCTGGTTTTGTGGTTTACTAGTTGTGGCACGATCCATTGATGAAGTTTTCCTAAGATAAAGAATGAAATGCAACTAATCTAAGGTGCATGCATCCAGACGAAACTAAGACAACCAAAAAGTAAACATAGAAACAACCATGATCCTATAGAGGGCCCAAGAAATAGTTCACACAAAGCAGAGACAACAATATGAACAAACAACTGCAAATACAAAATAGTCTAGCATTTGAACATTCATTTACTGTTCTATGTCCATGAATTTAGACAAATATTCTCCGAAGAATAGAAATAAGAATGAAACCATCATACATAAGAAAAGTCTACAACATGAAGTACATTTGTACACAATCCGAGTGTTGAGAAAAACACAAAGGAATAGTCCACAATACGTCCAACATGAGAATCAAATCTCTCTATAAAATAGATTGTCCAAACCGACTTCTCCTCATTAAATTCTCTAGTAATAGTACATGGAAGATCAAGGAAGGCTTCTCAATTTTAGTTAACACTGTATCCCCAAAATAGTTCAGAAAATGTACATTGCTTGAAGAGCCAAAAAACCAATTTCTTAGATACAATCCCCATATTTATTAGGGTTCAATGTGACTCTTGGCCTTCCGCTTTCCCCCATGACCTTTCTTTTACAAACTTTTGTCCTTGTCCCCTTCGTAATGATAAGAGGAAAAATATAGCAGTTACATTTTAGATTTGTCTTTTAGCGTTGGTGGGCCATTGTAGATTTAGACTACATTGCAACTCTTCCATTGTTATGAATGGATTAGACATTGGGAGATTCAATCATCATAGGGTTCAGACTCCTTCTTCAGTCATTTGGGTTCAATTCCCTTTGTTGCTACCTTCTGCTATGACAATTTTTGTTGTTGTTGCTTTATTGTTCTTGGTTAAATATCACATTGTGAGGATGATGAGTACGACCTCCCCTTGGTATTGGTACCTAACACTATTCAACATGCAACAAATGAGTGACCTTAGAGTAACCTCAAAATAAACTGTTAAAACCAAGCATTCAAACCCATATAACTAAAATAGTAATTAATTGAAATTTCGTATAAGCTTCCCTAAATTCGATCCTTGGTTCCTATGGTCACGGTTGAGGTGTTGTGTTCTCAGGGGATGTTGACAAGGTGCCAGATATTAATCCTGAAAAATGCAGAAAATTGGTGAAGAATTTCGCAAATCATATAATCGACAAGTTGTAGATCTCAAAAAGACCTTTTGAACGATATAAGGAATGCAGAAAATGAGCATCTAAGTCAATAGTTATGGATAAAACATGAACAATAGTTTGGTAGGGTCCTTTCCCTGTTTCATAGCACTTTGAAGGAACTCCTCCCGTGTAAACCAGAGCACTTTGAAGGAACTCTTCCGATGTAAACCAGAGCACTTTTAAATAACTTTTAGAGGAGTTTTCAACAACTTTCAGACCACTTTATGGAAACTTCTCCTTTGCTTCCGGAGAAAATTTCAACAAATTATGGAGGAGTTTTCATCATCACCTTCGATAAATATCATCCAAATGAACACAAATTTTCATATGAACAAAGATAAATTGAAAAATTTCTAAGTAGTCCCTTTTATCGACAAGAAACAATAAGAGCTTGAGTTCAAAAGTCCATAACTTTATCATACGATGTTCGATTGAAGCATCGTTTTTTGCAACGCGAAGAGAACAATAAGGTGTTTCTAGTGAGAGACTTTACAACTTCATTCAAGAATTTGTGTAGATTCATGTTTAATAAAGGTCGTGGTTAACGAGGCTTGCTTGACGAGAAATATTTTGTGATCGTTTTGGCACTTATGGACCTCGGATTTTGATTCCATCAATTGATTTGGAATCATAATCATGTAATTCATACAATCGACCCATTTTGATGATGAAAAATGCACTTTGAAAAATGCTGAAAAATTGCGCTCAAAGACGTTTTTTAATGGAAGTTTGGGTCTTGTTATTGCTTTTGTTTTGCTCAAATTCAGTGTCGTGAGTCCTTGTGTCATCTATGATGTATAGGATTTTGGTTCATACATTGGATATGAGATAACGTGTTAGTGGAATTGAAATATAAATCTGCTAAAACAACCAACTAACATTTGAAATGCTTAACACTGTTTAGGAGCTAGGAGGACCAATTTTCTTCTTAGATGCGTTTCAAATCTAGTGCAAGACCTACAAATGCTGCAGTTAACCCGTATGATGATAGACGACACTTCAAGTTATAAAATAAATAAGCGCAACGTAGATAATTTGGTATGCTATGCACGATGAAAGATGATAAGATAATACCGTTCAGGAGACTGGTGGGAGAACCTGTTAGCATAGATGGAATGCACAACATAGCTGACTTTGAGGTCATTGATATTGTGGATAACAATCATCCATATCCATCATTTATCAGACTGGATTGGGCCTTTGAAAATCAATTTATTATTAACTTGAATAAGAGACAAATGATTTTTGAAGTAGGCTTAAAGGTTACTGCACCATTAGACCCCAAAGAGGCAAGAAGGTATGTGGAACCCACAAGAAAATAAATTGATAAATTGTATAATATGACCACGTGCATGGATGACTACGTCAATCCTACTACAGATGGTGCAATTAGTTGGAGAAGCATTAGATCTTGTGCATTAGACTCAGAGGAAGGACTTGAACATTGGAAACACAAGTTGCACAAAGTATCGACCATAAGATGTACTCGCATTACCCACTCTTTGCGCTGGATCAGAACAAAGGTACGTGATACACAAAGGTTTGATGGATTAACTGAGGTAAGATCCTTTTTCAAAGAATTTGAGTTGCAGATACCCAAAGATAAAATATTGTTGGCGTTAAATGTTGCACCGAGAGCAACCCCAATGAGATGGTGGGCAACACACAAGGAATGAATAAGGGATTGGAAACATTGTAAAAGGCTGATGCAGATCAGATTTGGAATAGAGGAAGGTACACACAAGTATAGAAGGATGAGAATTCTGATAGACTATGTTGTGCAATGTATTACAACTTGGAGACAGGTGCTGAAGCAGGAATGGACGCACAGGTTCATGCATACACTTGAGACGGTTCCCAAGAACTAGTATCTAGAGCTAGAAGTGCACACAGGGACAACGTACTGGGAAGAGATCACCCATAATTTTACGGTAACATTTAATTTTGAAGACGAGTCACCCTTAGTAGATGCAACTCTACAATTCATTAGAAGTAATATTTTTATGGAAGAAGGTTAGATATAAATAGTACTTGCGTGTAGCGTGCACAAAGAATATGCGACAACCCATGAATTACTGGAATGTGACAATGTTACCGAGGAAGATCAATAGGAATAAGATCCAAGAAATGTACAAGTACCAGAGACTGAAGGGTAGCACATTGTAGCAGGCCCAAAACTTGAATCCGATGCATATGCGAAGCCATTAAGAGTGCACAAAGTGAATATTGGCATGAAAGAGAAACTGAAGTTCATGAATATTGGTGACTACTGGAACGATGAGACCATTGAAAAGATTGCAGACCTATTGCATGAATATCAAGATCTCTTTTTGAAAACCTATTCAGAGATGAAGGGAATAGATGGGGAATTGGGAGAGATGAAGATCCCATTAAAACCAGACGCTAAGCCAGTAAGATATAGACCTTACATATTGAATCCAAATTACAAGGAAAAAGTGAAAGAATAACTTGACAAAATGATAGAAACTGGTATCATTGAGCCTATCTCCCTAAGGAAATTGAACGATCCCTGTTTACATGACCCATTTCCGCCCCCCTTTACAGATGAAGTGTTAGAAAACGTAGGAGGGAAGGAGGCCTACTCATTCACCGATGGATTTTCAGGATACATTGAGATAAATATTGCACCAGAAGACAGACATAAGATGACATTTTCGACAGAATGGGTAAGCTATCAGTGCACCGTAATGCCATTTGGGTTAAATAATGCACCTGCTATGTTTTCTAGAGTAGTTGTTGCTGCCTTTAAGGAATTTATTCATAAGTTTATTGAAGTTTAATTATATGATTGGCCTATGTTTAATTTATTGAAATATCACATAGAAATTCTATGGTTAATGCTTGATAGATGTAGACAATATCAAATATTGTTAAATTTGAAGAAGTGTATTTTCTGCGCACCATTTGGGATATTGCTAGGTCATGTGGTATGCACGTGGGGTTTCTTGGTTGATCCTGCCAAGATAGAAATAATTGTTAATTTTCTACGATCTAAATTAGTGAGACAATTGAGAACAACGTTGGGTCATGCAAGATATTGTAGGAAATTTATTAAAGGCTACACATAGATTATAGCTCCGATGGAAAATTTATTGAAGAAATAAGCTAATTTTCAATGGAATGAAGACTATCAGAATGGTATGGACGTATTGAAGCAAAAGTTAGTAACTATGCCCATTCTGGTGTTCTCGGATCGGCAGAAACAGTTTCACGTTCATATGGATGCATCATCTATAGCGCTCAGTGCAATGTTATCCTAGCTAGGAGAGGGAGAGTTAGACCATCCAATTTCTTTTGCTAGCAGGAAGTTGTCAACTGCTGAGAAGAGTTACACAACAATGGAAAGGGAAGGCTTGGAAATGGTTTATTCCTTGCAGAAGTTCAGACACTACTTGTTGGGGTCCCACTTCAATATGGATACAAACCACTAAGGACTTAGATATCTAGTGAACAAGCCAGTGTTGGGGGGGAGAATCTGTAGATGGATATTTCTGTTCCAAGAGTATGATTTCGAATTTATTGTGAATCCAGGGAAACTGAAAGAAGGACCAGTCCATTTGTCATGAATACTAACAGGAGAAGACGTAGAGAACCTAGACGATAGTTTACCAGATGTAAATTTATTCTCAGTTCAAATGGTAGACGACCACTTTGTATAAATTATCCAATATTTGAGCACATGAGTGACTCCATTAAATATGATAGTAACACATAAGAAGAAGCTGGTGGTTAAAACAACAGATTATAAGATGATCACAATAAACTTATATAAGTCAGTTGTAGATGGGATACTGTGATGATGTGTGATAGAACATGAGAGACCAATGATCGTAGTAGAGGCACACAATGGAATTGGAGGAGGATGTTATGCGGGAAAGGAGACAACACATAAGATCTTGCATGCAGGGGTATGGTGGCCTACCTATTGAGCACTCAACACACCCTAAAACACCTATGTAAAATTTTAATTTTTCGGTACCACTTGATCTTTTGCATTGTCTGATTCATCTTCATCATGGAAAATGTTGCGTTTGCTTACCATTTTGGCTCTCATTAAGTCTTTAAAAGTTTGCTTGAAACTATGAAAATCCACGACTTAAAAGATTTAACTTTTGAATAAGAATCAACAGCCAAAACATTTCCCCGACGTGCTCAAAGATTCGACATCAGGAAGAATTAAAAATGAAAGAAAAGCACTCGAGAAAACCACAGTCACCGAGCGTCGATCTTCATCAGCGTCGAAAAACGAAAGATTTATTTTGTGGCAAGTAATTACATGAGGATATCGCCGATAACCGATCCCTAAAACATTTTGAAATAGACGAGTTTTTGAGAAAGTAAGTCCGTAGAAAACATAATAAGTTTTTCCCCGATCGCCGATCCTCGATACCTTTTCAGCATCAACAATCCTAGGTTTCTTTTAACGTGCACATCTTGTTGAAAACCCCGACTCCGATTGATGTGCGCGATCAAACCTGATGTCCTCATCTTCCATGTATCCTTGCTAGATTGAATAACCTTACAATTTAGTTCTATGTCGAGCTAGTTGTGCCACGTCAAACCCATACGGCGAAATCGATCGACGTCGATGATTTTTTGCAAATGAACATCAACAAAAACTCTCATAGCACCTTGCCGATTCCCGACTTCCCAACTAGGAAAGTGACACGATGGGACATTTTAACGCTAGATACGACGCATTTAAAAGGATGATTAATCCCAAATCTCGTATTAGTTGCTAATTCGTGCGTGAATCAAAAGGACCGTTTGAACCTATCGATACAACACATCACCCTCCTTGCCTCTGCCGTCAACCCACAATGAATTAAATTGCAGATATTCGACGGTAGATTTGTTTGTATTTCACTCATCACCCAGATTAATTCATTGATACGACTGGTAGGATATTTCCCGTTAAATTCTTTTGAGCCATTGTAAACAATATTATTCTACGCGCAAAGAAGTTCAGATCATTCAGAGGAGCGAGACGAGAAATTCGGAAAAAGCTTCCAAGATCCTGTGAGTATTAAACAACATAGTTTAACAAGCATTATAGTTATGTACCAGTTTGGATTTTCTGTGTTTTCACTTCACATATACATTTTGATCCAATATTTATATGTATGCTGTCCCTAAAGGATTGTTTTATTTGCAGGAACAATGCCTCCAAGAAAACCAACCACCAGGAAATCGCCAAGAGCGCCGAATCTAAAGGAACCAGATGTGGGAGAAAGTTATTCACCAACAGTCACAAAACAATTGGAATTTGCTCCAAATCCGGTGCCCGTCATCAAGAAATCCACCAAGAAGGTTTTCATTCAACCTCTGGCCTTTGGAGACACAGAGGCTAGCATAGGGACCAAGACAGTACTCCCGCACTGGGGATAAATTTTCTAGAAGATCAAGCGGGAATAATTTCCCGAGTACACTCCGCACATCGACCCTGATATGAGAAGGCTCGACGATGAAGTATTTATCAATATTCGAAGATCGTACCTACACATGGTAGCGAGCAGAACTCCAGTTTTTCCCTACATGGAACTACTGAAATGGATTATCAACCACACCGACACACAAAGATGTTTGATTAATGACGACAATGGCGAGTGTGTCGGGGTTTCCTTCCGGTGGAAGTGAAAAATTACTACAAGATCAAAGACTCAGAGGAGGGACTGAACACCGATTTTGTTGTGAGCTTCTATGAGAAACACAACACCAGTAAGGTGATGGATTCATGGTGGAGAGAGGATAAAAGGTTCACCAATCGGACCTTTGGCTGGTACCTAACGACCAACTTAAGAGAACCATATATATACCTAATGGCCCTCATTTATCGTTTGTATGGGGAGAAGGATTATTCCAGGTTTTCAGAGGCATGGATGCCTCTAGATTACACTGTAGCCATTTCGGGGAGGGGTTTTAACTGGGGTGCCATCATTTCAAAGCAGTTGAGCATTTGCATTCAACAGGCCCAGACACCGAAAGAGGGAGAAACCCCATCCTTCTATATGGCTTCTTATTTATTGGACATCATCTGTGCCAAAAATGACTTTGCCGGAATGAACTTAAGCTGGCATGCCTCAGAAATCCCGAGCCATGTATATTTCGACATCTTATGGGAGAACAGGTACAAGAAATCCTACTCTCTCATTTGCGATCAATTTATCACACGTATTCATTTTTTGCTTTTCAAGAAAGAGTGCCCAAGACCATCGGATGTGGCCAAAAGGATGGTATCAAAGGTTGGCCACTGGTATCTGGATAGCGCAATACCTATATCAGGGTTTTTAGAGCCACCGGAGCACCACACCTGTTACCTTTGTATGTCCCTGATCGACTATTAGTAGGGGAAATATGTTATCAGACCATCCTGCAAGGTTACAATGCTACTTTGGTAAAAGATAAGAAGCGAGCATTCATACCTTATGGATTTCATATAGGTTTCTACATGGTAAAAGACACCGCTCAAGCCAAGCAGGAAGGGTTAAGCCAATTGGAGTTTCGATTTCAGACTGGCCGTTTTCACAAGCACGACCCAAAGGGTTTGGTCCTGAAGCACGCATCACAAGTATCGTTCTACTGGCCATACACCCATGACAGGTTTGAAGATGAGATCTTCACTGAAAATGCTCAAGCCTGGGATTAGGTGATGGCGAGGATGGATGAACCTAAGGAAACCAGGTTCAAGGCCATGAGTTGGGATGAGCAAGTGACAGCCCTGGAACAATTGGCTCAAGAGGCCCTTAGGGACAAAGAAGAAAGGATAGCATCTGAAGCAGCCGAAGCCACCTTGATAGCCCCAACTCAAGGCTGAGATATCCATTTGGTACAGGATGCATGGGAAAGGGGTCTTCTCATGTTGGAACGGGCACAATGGGTGCTTGATGAGATACAAGATGACCTAGACCTATCATAAATGACAGGATCACCTGCCGATAACCCAGAGAGAAGCCAGATGGGTACAAGCGACCCAAAATTTATAGATGTTGATGAAATTGCTATGTTGGATGACCTTGAATTCACAACGCCACTGGCTGGATCTCCAATAGGTGTGGTGACTCAGCCAGAAACGGTCCGGGTATCAGTGGAGACAAGAGCATCAAACCCCTTGAGCTAGTTTATAAAGATATATGACGATGATGAAATCCCAGAAGTATCTCTCGGGACCCCGGTGCATATCGAAGAAGAAAAGGGACCTGAGAAGACATCTTCTTCTGTTCCCGATGGCCAAAGTCAGGAGGTCCCACAGAAAGAAAAAGAAGCAAAAATTGGCCTCGACAAAAATATGCTCGATGCACTAGAGACCCGAGAAAACAGTCCGAAGGACAAGTCAAGATCGGACGAGCCAGAGGAAGGATCCCTGCAAAAGGAAATCAACGTTTCAACGACCGATGAACAAGTAATTATCGAGTCTATCCCCGACGCCTCTATTTCAATCGATGCTCAAAACCCCGACGAGTTCCAGACAGAAGCCTGGCCTTCAAATCATAAAGAGGAAGTTCAAGAACCCGATCTTGAACAAATATACACCATCGAAAGTCTAGGCAATACACTCACATGGGTTGATCAAAAGATTCCTGAACCAACGGACGAGAGAGCCGATATACATGCTATAACGTATGATCGAAAAAGGAAGGCCATCATCAAAAAATCCACAAATAAGAGGAGTATCATGTTATATCGCTCCATCCTCATCAATATAGAAGAAAATTTGATAAACATAGAAAATGCCAGAACACCTGAGCTCATTGGCGTGGGGATGACGATCTTGGATGCCACCCTAGATAGAGCTAAATGATATGAAAAGGAGCTAGCCGCCACCCTGAAGGAACTAGAACATTTATGCCACCTAGATAAGTACTATTAGGACACCACTAAGGACACGGAGTACCTGAGGAGTGAGTTCAAAGAGGCTTACAACAAGTTCACAAACGAGCGACACCTTTTCACTATGAAGATAACCGAGCTCTAGGAAGATACTCTCATGGCATTCACGACGTGCAAGGATATGGAGCGGTGGTATGAAAAGGCACAACAAGCCGCAAAGAGAATCAACTACATTGGTGCAATCCAACATGGCCAAGATAAAGAAGAACACGACATCCGGGTGTTGAGCGAAAGCAATATTGATCGCATAAAAGGATAAACCAAGTATTTGGCTAAAATGTCTCGGGAACCACACCGGGAAATTCAAGAGAAGTGGGCCAAATGCGAGAAACATTGGGGTAAAATCAACAAGGCAATGAAGGATATTAGACTGCCCAAGTTCGGCACACCCGACGACTTCCTCGACTTGCACAACATAGTCAAATCACACACCAAGCAAGATTCATTATGGGCCGAAGAGCTAGTGAAGGTGACCAACACAGCGCTAGGACAAGTGCAACAGTTTATGGAATACCTGATAAGAGCCCGGGATTTGCTGCAGTAGTTAAACGTCAGTCTGGTGAAATATCAGGCACATGCAGTAAATATCAAAGAGATTTGCGCGGCTCCGATGGAACAAAACAAATGTCCATACGCCCACACCTGCGAGAAGCTGTTCATTAGTTGGTCGGAGTATGAGAAAAGTCACCCTTTCAAAGTGATATCTTGAGACGACTGTTGGAAAATTGTTAGGAGAGAACACCACGTGGTGAATTTTGTTTTGTTTAACTTCACTTTAGCCATTATTTTTAGTTAATTTTATGTTATAAATAAGAGCCTCGACCGATTAACTAGAGGTCAATGGTTGTTGCAAGAAACTCTCTTTTCTGGTTTGTTAAGAATTTTTTTGGAGCTACCCTTAATTGAGAAGTCCTTCTGGACTAGAGGCAAGTTATATTTTCATCAAATGCATGTGTGATTGGATGTGGAGAAGAACTATTTCCTATCTCGTTTCATGAATGGATGCTGTAATGAGTAAGATCTATTAAATCTATTATTAATTTATCTGATGCAATGTTTTACATTTCTTTGCTTTAATGATGAAGATGAATCATTGTGTTATTATGTGATGGATGATTAGAGTAGCTGAATTATTTTGTTTGCCATTATCTTATCGCATGTGTGTTTTCTTTCTGATAATTAGTATATAAAACAGTAATTGGATGCTCACATGGTTAACGTATTAGTACTAGGTCTATGGTATAGAATTGTTGTCTGCATGCTTTAGTAGTGGGTTATCCCAAGCTCAACCTCCTCTCCAGTAGTTAAAATTAATCCTGTTTGTTGCCAAGTTGGTTTATACCATCTTACATTTCATACCAGTCCCACCTAAAAGAAAATACAAAAAGAGAAAGTCTAAACTGAAGGAGGTGCATTCGCAAGAAAACGTAAAACCCATCGATTAATTGGCCGGATCGCAAGATCTGGAGAACCATTCCACTATTAAACACTCCAGAGTCTAATTGGGCCTCGGTGGTGGGTTTGGTTCCTTTTGTTGAATTAAAGGGATCTAGGACCCATCAATATAATAGGCTTTAGAAGGAGGTCCTGAAGAATGAATGGATGAATATGTATTTCATGTAATATTTCAGACAACCTATAGATTCAAAACAACCCAAATGCATGGCTAGTCATTCCCAAGACAACCCACACACACCAAGTACTCCTGAAAAAAGTAACTCACCCCATCTTGAGGAAGAACGCTTGTTCCCTGACATACCTTACGCTCTCCCTCACGAGGAATTAAATCAATTCAGAAGAATCACAAGATCATACGCCCAATAGATCGGTGCACTATCTTTAGCTCCGATACTTCCTCGAAGATAAAAAATAAGTAGACCAGTGGTCAATAATCTCGAAGAGGTTTTCGTATACACATTAGAAGACCTAATATATTTCGCAATCACTGAAATCGAATATCCTTTTAATATGATCCCCGAAACGCCAGCCGGTGACGTCTCTGAACTAGATGGTTTTTTGGAAGAAGAGGAGCTTAACTCAGAATCTGAAGACATGGAAGAAAAAAATGACCATGATGAAGAAGGGGGAAACCCACCTCAGAAAAATCAACCTTGGTTGGTGAGAGATGCTTTGGCCATCCCTGGACGAATACATAACCTTCCCCGACATCCAGAGAAGTTACTTCCTAAGTTTGACCCTGAAACCTTAGGATTGCCTGAAGATCATATCAAGAAATTCATACTAGTGATCAAACTTATGAATGTCAAACATGAAGATGTAGTATATAGGTTATTACCCTATAATTTTGAGAATTTAGCTTCCATGTGGTATTTCAACCTACCTGTAGGATCCATAACTAGTTGGACAAAGTTTCAGAAAGACTTTTTGGATAAATTTATTGAAGAAACCACTACAGGAGCTTTGATGGCTGAATTATTCGTCACCACCATGAGTTCAAAGGAGAAGGTTAAATATTTAAATCAAATATTCACAACTATTTTAAACAAATTTCAGCCAGAAGCTAAACCTACTTAGGAGTTGCAAATCGAAGTATATGCTAACACCCTCCCAACTTCTATTTCCATGTTTGTGAAGAGGGCTGCCAAATGAACCCTGGCTAAGAATTTTGAAGAAGACAAAATGATAGAATTCAATATGAAAGAGTGTAAATAAGGCTAGGTCTCTTTAGTTAAGAAGGAAGTTCAACCTCCTCCCAGGAGAGGACTCCTTTTGACAAGACCATCGGGGAAACAGGCATAACAGACTCTCGACAAGGGTAATGGATACATAGAATATCTACAACGCATGGTTAATAAGTTATCAAACGAGATCATAGACATGAAGAGAAGTGCAGGGGAGGGAAACCAAGGCCAAAGGCCCTATAAGACTTTATTTAAAAGGAACCCACCGTTCAAAGAAATTGAACCTCCCCCATCTAACTTAAATATCGATCTAGGAAATGTAGTATCTGATTCTTTCTGTACTTATCACCAGGAAAACCACTTCGAAAGAGACTTCCCTCAATGGGTGCATTCCATGAATTTGATGGCCAATCAGTTTCTAGATGAAGTCTCACTGACTGAACAACCAAGCAGTTCAGTTAGGAATGTTCCTGACCAGGAAGAGATTGATCCACCAGAAGATACAATCATGCTGATATGGGATCCTGACCTAATCATGCCTTCCGATGACCTATTTGAGTTTCAAGAACCACCCACATAAGTCTCGGTTGTGAAAACAAGAAGTAAAGGTCCACCTATCTCACAAGATCCTCCTACCTCCCAAACGTCGGGGGGAAGGTCAACTCCCGATCACCCAAAAGCACCTTTTTCTCCCTGTAAGAACCCTATTAGCATCCATACCCGAGAATCGCCCAAACTGGAGTACAACATAGTTGAATATTTGAAGAAGTTGAAGACTAATTTGTCAGTTATGGACATATATAGAATCCCTCAGCAAAAATATTTCTTGCTACAGGATTTGAGATTAGTAGAAAACCCTATGACAAGCCATGAACAACAAAGAAATTTAACTTCCACAGATCTAGTAAATAAACCAACTATGAATACCTGCTCGGAAGATAAGAAGGGAAAGCCTTTTGTTCCATCATTCCTTTTAACATTTGAAGTCTTCAACAAGAACCTCCATAACTGTTTGGTCAATTTAGGAGCATCCTCTAACGTTATGCTCCTGTCTATCTATAAAAAACTAAATGAAATTCCTCTCAAGAGTGATAAACATGTGATACAACTAGACAAAACCTAGGTGAAGGTCATGGGAGAACTCAAAGATGTAATGATTAGAATAACGACACATCCTAAGTTTGTGCAAGTGATTGCCATCATTATAGTAGACATCCTAGAAGGTTATGGATTACTATTAAGTCAAGATTGGTCTGAGAAGTTAAACATATACTTTAGTACAAATTGGGCACACCTTTGGCTACCGTTGAAGGGATACAAAACTATGATCAGAATCGATAGGGAAAGGTATTTGAAACATACTGTCACTGACCTAGAAACCTTGAACGAACGCTCATCGACAGATTTTCCTGTGCTAGGCAATTATTCTTGCAATTCCTACTTCAGGAACTTCTCCCCTCTCTCATACGATGTCCCCCTCACTCAAAAATCTTAATTGTTTTTTCAAGAGAAATCGCCTAAACCAACAGAGGAAACCCTCTTATGTCAAGAACCTGTGCTAGAAATCATGGAACAAAAGAAAGGGGAGCAAGAAAGTCACGAGAAAGAAGAAACGGATAACCCGCGCTCACAAATTTGGATCATATACTTTGATGGATCCAAGTCACAGGAAGGATCTGGGGCAAGGTGCATCCTCATTGATCCAAAAGGTAAACACCATTTTCTATCCCGTAGACTAGAATTTGAATGCACAAACAACACTGCCGAGTATGAAGCTCTAGTACAAGGGTTAAAGAAAGACATAGACTTAAACGTCAAAGAATTGAAGGTTTTCAGAGATTCTGAGATTATCATTAGACAAGTAAGGAATACTATACATTGTAATTCCCCGCACCTAAAGAATTATCAACAAGAAGTGCATAGGTTAATAGAGCATTTTGAAGCTTTCAATATTACGACGATCCCCAGAACAAAGAATATCCTTGCTGATTCCCTGACCACAATTGCTTTAAGGCTGTCACCTTTAGAAGATTATGAAGCCTCCCGGTTCACTGTGGAGCTTCTCTACAAACCATCGGTGCCTAACAACATTTCTAATTGGAAAGTATTTGAAGGAGATGAAAATATCATAAAATTCCTAACTAACCAAGACAATTTCAAAGATTTGGCTATTGACGATGAAGTATTCCAGGAACAATCAACAAAAACTAATCCTCAGACATGTCAAGCAACTGACAAATTGAAGTCTCACACAATTCCGAAGGGAATAATTAATTTGGAAAATATTTTTGACCTAAAGGAACGATTTAAGGGGCCCAAAAATGCGAAGACTGGTAGTTCCTGTCCCATGCATGAAACTATAAATCTCGAAACCCCAAAAAACCCAAAGAATATTGATCTCAGCAAGACCATATCCAAAGAGGAAAGAAAGTCTTATCTCAAACTGTTCAGACAATATCAAGATGTCTTCGCATGGTCCTACCGATATTTGAAAACTTATGAGACCTGTATCATTCAACACACTATACCTTTAAAACATGAAGCAAAACCCTTCCAACAGAAGCTCCGGAAGTACCACCCATCCCTGGAACCTCTCATGTGTCAGGAGTTGAAGAAACTTTTAGATGCCAAAATTATCTTCTAGGTTAGGCATTCTGCGTGGGTAGAAAATTTGGTCCCTATGAGAAAAAAGTCTGGAGAAATCCGCTTATGCGTAGATTTTAGGAACCTCAATAGAGCTTCAGAAAAGGACAAATACCTAGTCCCACCAATGGAGCAACTCTTGAAGACCGTGTCTGGCTCTGATATTTTCTCTCTGCTGGATGGTTTCTCAGGTTACAACCAAGTTCTGGTTTCAGAGGAAGACCATTTGAAAACTACCTTCCGAACCAAGTGGGGAACTTTCGCTTACAAACACATTCCCTTTGGGTTAAACAACGCAGGGGAAATTTTCAAAGGGAAATGGATGTATATTTTCGAGGACTGGTCAACAAGTGTGTGGTAGTGTATCTGGATGACATAACTATGTATTCAAAGAATAGAGAGGAGCACATCCAACACTTAACCCAGATTTACGAAAGGTGTAGAAAATACGATATATCTTTAAACCCTAAGAAAATTATTTTTGGTGTGGAGGAAGGAAAGCTATTAGGTCACATTATATCCCAAGCTG
>ML865632.1:6183-21920 GCA_009831015.1 Picea engelmannii | reverse complement strand
CGACGTCTGTTTGAACCCAAACGATTTGTGTTGGGTTTGTGACAACGAGGCCTACACACCTGTTCAATTTGAATCGATTCTGAGAACTTTGAATTTTGAGCAAAATTTGATCCCTTGGATCATCCAAGCCCTGTCCATCAAATATCATCCTTTTCCTTTTGGCTACTACCCCTTCTTTCTGATGCAATTACCTTATGACTATGGCCCTCCTTTTCGTGCTAAAGAAAAAATTCGAAGAAGTCATCTCTTCAAGCGGGATCGGGGTAAGATCACTTGCAAATGTAATTTCAGGACTAGGAGTTCTGAAAATTGACTGTAGAGGGGTTAGTTCTGTAATAGGACTGCCTATCTCTGTGAACTGATTTCCTTCTACTGTTTGTGAGGTATCAGTAGGGGTGAATGGAAATAAAGGAGGTACCATTTGTTTATGTTTAGTAGTGTCTCAGATTGTACGTTTGTTTGCGGCCTTAGATACCCTGCCGATGAGGCTTCTAATTCTTTTGTAGACACTTCAAGATTCTTTGGAATTTTTGCGGTAGTTTGTTTACCAGAAGACTCTGGTTCAAAACCTAGAGGTATGGATCCCTACACCGGAGGGGTGGTTATCAATTATCCCTATAGTATCTTGGGAAAACTACTCCATCTGTTCTTTTGGAAAGTGAAGAAAACGACCTGTTGGTCAGGGGATAACGCCTGAACTGTACCTTGTACCTCCTGAGAAGATCTGATTCCCCTGAATATATCATCATATGGGGAATATTCATCCATATATATTTTCATATCGCATTGAGCTAGGTGCTTCTCCATGATCTTGTATGGATCATGTCTTTTGAATTCAATGTCAACGAACTCGACATCCTTTAAAGCTGCAGCCTCTACTTTGGAATGGCCAAAATTCAACAAGGAAAACCTTCCAACCTATAGATGAAATACTAGCCAAACTTTATTTAGAGCTACTTTTAACTCTTTGCCAATGCCTCCTGTTACCATATGGTAAGCCACTTCTTTGCACAATAGTCTTTTAGGAAAAAACTTTGGGAGAGCATGAGGGAAAACCGAGCATCCAAAAACCCTAATATAGGAGAAAGTTTCTTCAATGAACCAATCCATAACCTGTTTAAGGTTTCCCATAATTTGATCTGAAATCCGAGGAGGTGGATGACCATATAGTGTTTGATGAATGGGGATAACTACATTATGGAAGATTTCATAAAATAAATCTTTGGCCTTTTTGTCCCATAATTTGGAATGATAAAAATGGATAGGTTCGACACTGGTCGGGTTCCAAATCCAATTCATCAGTGGGAATGGAGTCAAAAAATAGATGGCATCCATGACATATGCAGACATATAAAAATGGAAAGGTTGACCTTTTGACTTCTCCATTTGATACTCAGTAATTTCCTTGGCTAGGTTATCAGACAACATCTTAGCCCAGTCGAAAGTGAAACCCTCATCTACCTCATGCATGATTGATACCCACTCCATCGGGAAATGAGTAGGAATTTTCTTTCCAAATATTCTACATAGCATCATGGCTATATATACCATATACTCATTTAATGATGCAGTGGAATAAACACCATGGGAGTTAGCTCTGAATTTCGTTGTAATTCCCCATGAGGTTTTAACTCTATATGGGTAGCTTCAGTCAAATTGCACACATTCCTTTTGTTCAAACTCCATCATGAACACAACATTATAAATATATTTTGGATTAGGGGATAGCTTGTACATTAATTGGAGGTGCTTCAGCTTGAAAGAGCCAACATTGACCTTTTGGTGGTTGATGATTCTCTTGGTCTGCACATCGGTGATTTCCAGAACCCAACTTATCATGTCATTATATGGCATGAGCTTCAGCTGCATAGCTATTTTATGAAGCTCGGATTCTGCTATAATTCTGAGTTTGGTTCCTTGAGTGTCGTTATTTTCATCTCCATAATCATCTGGGAAATTTATAACTTCGTTCTCCAAGATTACAAAAATTTGCGTCCAGGATCTAATTGAATCTACAACATGTGGTGTAGTATCAGACAGAACGTCTGTGTTCGGATTCGACCCTTCACCGACATCATCATTCTTCTTCGACATTTTCCTGGGTGCCATGATGTTGGAAATAGAATGTGAATACCTGTTACAAGGGAGAATGCATAAGCTTTCCTTGGATAAAACTCACTACTTTGTTGAAGGTAACAATGAAATTCTAAATAGAACATCTTTATTTACGCTCAGCTTTCATTAATTCGAGTATGCTTTTACGGATGATGAATTTATTGGTTTTAATGAGGAAAGTACATATGGTGATATGCACTCTATGCTGGAAATCATTTCCTTTGATCCATAATTAATATTATTAAATATCGACGATTCATGATCAGGAGTTTTGGATGGAACAAAATTGAAATATCCCGAAAGAGAATGCACGAAATATTAATTTACACTGTTAATTTCCTTTTAAGAAGTTAATTAATGATGTTTAAAACTCAACACTTTCGGGAACTCGGGTTTCATGATTTTTTATATGTGATGAATGTAAAACCCCTGATTCCCGAAACGTAAAATGATTAACTTCTTTGATTTAGTTTAATTTAATTAATTGGGATTTAGTCTTTCGACATTTTACCGCTCATCTTTCGGGTACCGTGATTTTGAAAGTTAAGACATAACGAAATATACGAAACATGAAACTACAAAGAAACTTTCATCGATTTGACTCATTAATCATTTGGCGGCTCCACAAATCTAAAATATTTAAGATCATTCGATCATATAGAAAACTTTATCAATGGTAAGATTCAAATGCGCGTTGTCCTTTTTTAAGTGAAAAAAGAAATTTATTAAAGTCTAAAGTTTACAAAAATATGTGTTCAAACATAGGCTCCATCTAGGGATAGCATCTCCCTGTGAGACGTCAAAGAACAGTAGACCAAGTGCCTTTATTGGGTAAATGGAGTCATTATTGCATTTATGTGAAACACATTCTGAAAAAGGACACATAGAAGGATTTAGGATTTCATCCTTATCTCTAAAAACTTTCAAAACTTAATCATTCACTAATCTCGAGTTTTAGGCTTATCAATGGCTTCCTTTTCTTAAAACTGACTTCAGATTTGCTTAAGATAATCAAAGCAACCTTATTCATTCTACCAGGATCTGCTCGATTTTGTTCGCATCAAGGTAAAGTAATTTCAATGTTTTTAGTCAGGGTGTCCCGTGTTAGATTAGAATGTAGATCTTAGTCTAAAAGAGAACTAGTTACAAAAGTACATTATAATTCATGTATAATAGCCTTGCAGATATCATAGACATTGCTTCACTACCAACGAGCCTGTTCAGTACCTCGGTGAAGTTATCTAATTTCCCATATTGAATTTCCTTTCACCACTTCAATTGGTAATTTTGCATTTAAATGCTGAGATGGGGGCAATCAATTTATGAATTTCCTTTCACCATCTGTCTTATATTTTTTTTTCAAACATGAATTGGGGGCGATCAATTTGTATAAAATATACCAGGGATGATGCATGTTCATAATTTAACAACATAGGTCTGTCAACTCACTTTGATTACTCTGGACTAATCCTCCTTTGACCTTCAAAACACCTTTTCCTACAGAGAAGTTCTCAATGGGGAGTTTTTATTTTCTAGGAAAATCCTTTGAGAGAAACTGATTAGTTTAAACCTGTTAGAAGGGTTGAGATAGTTAGGATTATCCTAGAAATACTTTTTTGTTCAGTTAAAGTTAGAGGAATCATAAGAAATTTTGTCTATTCTCATTTTGAAGATTTTTCTATGAGTTTTCAAAGTTAAGGTGAGATCCTTTTTCCTCTATGAAGACCAAGGGATGGTATCAAGAATCATGTGAAAATACAGCTTGAAAATGAGAAGGGTATTAGAATGAGGGTTCCGATGTCCTGTTGTAAAAACAGTCACCCTTGTGCAAAATTTTTACTCAATCCTTCAAAAAATTTCTTTAAGGTCTTCTGAATGCTTATTTTTTATTATAAGTTTTATTTCATATATATATTTTTTTTATTCAGAGAAAAATTCTTGATAATTAAAACATAATTTTTGATATTCCTCTGATTATAGATTAGGTGACTATATTCGTACATGTGAGACTTATGTCATACTAAGTGTTTTTTCTCTGAAAATTTAAACAGGTCATAAACTCGTACCTCAAATTTACGCTTATATTTGCAACCAAGTAAACTATTTGTTTATCACCTATTTCGAGAGAAATCCAATGTTCTGATGTCTGCATGTCAATTTATGATACCCCTTATCTCTCGGATATCGGCAAGTATCCTGCATGACAATAACATGAAAAGTGTCAAGAACTTACGTAGACCAAAACTCTATGTCTTACTTATTTTATATTTTTATTCTTTTTATTATGAAATCATCCAACCTGTTTTATTTACAATGAAAGTAAAAACTTATCGAAGAAAATGAAATTGTAAACAAAAATTGTGAAAACCAAACTGGTATGTACAATGAGAGTTTGGAATTGCATTACTGCATAAAATGCTTCAGGTAATGCCCATTTATAGGGGCATTAAGGATTTTACCATCCATATTTTCTAACAGGAATGAATTCTTCCCTTCTGAAGCTATGATTTTGAAAGGTCCACACCAGATATGATCAAATTTACCATGTTTTCCTGAATCTTCCTTCCTAACATCCCACTTTAAAACCAGGTCACCAGGGAGGAATTCCCTATCATTAGCTTTTTGGTCAAACAGGGCTTGCATGTCATCCTGATACTTCTGTAGTTTTTCATCTACTTCAGCACTATTTTGTTGAACTTCAATCATTTGATTTATTCTTTAGGTGATGTGATTTGTCTCTTCTTTTGAGTCTTTCCAAAGTTTCATTACGGGCAGCACAAGATTTATGGGTAAAACAACATCAATACCATATACCATCTGAAATGGGGACATTCCGATGGATCTTTTTGTGCCTATTTTGTTAGCCCATAAAGCATATTTCAAATCTACATGCCATGCTTTCTTATTTTCAGTCAACACTTTTTTAATTATGGTTATCAAGCTCTTGTTCAATTACTTGGCTAATCCATTACCCCGTGGATAGTAGGTTGTATAATGTCCTAGTACAATGTTGTACTTTTGACATAAACTTATCATGGGCATGGATTTGAATGCTTCAGCATTATCAGTAACTATTTTTGGAGGACAACCAAATATTGATAGAATGTTCTCTTCCAAGAAACTGATCATCACTGCATCTGTTGTGTTTCATGTAGGAATGTATTCTACCCATTTAGTAAAATAATCGTTAGCAATCAAAATCCACTTATGTTGAGCACTAGAATGAAGATTTATTTCACCGATGAAATCAAGACCCCATTGTTGAAATATGGCTTCAACTTTAACTGGAACCAAAGGCAGTGCAGGAATCTTTTTCTTGCCTGGGAACAACTAACAAGGGGTTACAAGCTCTGACCTTACCATTCACATCATTTAATAATTTCAGCCAATAATATCCAACTCTTAATATTTTGTAGGCCGTTTCTCTCCATGCGTGATGTCCTCCACACACTCCTTCATGAAATTAATTTATAACTTTCTCTTTTTTGGAATCTGCTAAACAACTCAGTAAGAAACTCAGAGGATCCTTCCAATATAGTTTACCATCTACGATTCAATATTTCACTGCATGTAACTTCAATGTCCTAGATTTAGATGGAATTAGGTCGTTGGGGCATTGAAGAGTCAGAAGATATGAAACAATGTCACTATACCAAGTTGAAGAAAAGAATTTTTCTAAAATTTCGATTGCGGGTATAGTAACATTAAATTCATTTATATCTAAAAATCCCTCATACTATTGCAGATGATTTATTCTGAGTGATTTTAAATTTGATTTAGCTAATAGCTTATCCAACCCCTAAACTTTTACAAGTTTGATCAGTTTTAATTCCAGGTCAAACTCCTAGATTTTGGCTAACCATTTGCCCCTTTTACCATCACTGTCTGGCTAAATAATATATCCTTGATGGCACTAGTTAGTACATAAGCAATGATCTTAGAGTGTAGTACATAAGTTCTGAAATCTTTGACGGCTTTCACCATTGCGTAAGCTTTCTTTTCCAATATATCATATTTCAGTTTACCATCTCTGAGACTTTTACTAAAAAACGCAATTGGTTGTTTGAAACCCTCATCATTATTTTGTAATAGTATGGCTACAATAGTATGTTCAAAGGAAAATGAAAAAATCAAGAATTCTTTCATATAATCTGGGCTTGCCAGTACCGATGCTTCACCTATAACCTTCTTAATATGTTTGAATGACACTTTGGCTTCATTTTTCCACTTGAACTCATTGTCCTTCTTGATCATGTCTGTAATCAATTTTACAATTTCAGCGAAGTTTGGGATGAATCTTCTTAAAAAATTAATTTTTCCTAAGAATGACTGGATCTCCTTTCTATTCCTAGGAATATTAATAGTATATAGCTTCGACCCTATTTGGATCAATTTTAATTCCATCTCTTGATACTATATGGCCCAATATTTTACCTTCCTGCATTGAAAAATGAGATTTCTTGGGATTTAGAGACAAACCAAATTTCCAACATTTCTCAAACGTATGTTTGAGGTGCAATAGGTGCTTTGCATCACATTTAGAAAACACAGTTAGATCATCAAGATAAATGATGACAAACTTATCTTTTTCATCGACAAAGGCAATGTCCATAGCCCGCTAGAAAGTGGCTCCTGCGTTCATCAAACCGAATGGCATTTTATCATACATAAAAGTACCCCATGGGGTGGTGAACGTGGTTTTCTCTTTATCAGCCTCATGAACTGCAATTGTATTATAGACTGAAAATCCATCAAGCATAGACATTATATTTTCTCATACCACCTTTTTCAATACATGATCCATTTTAGGCAATGGATAATTATCTTTGAGTGATGATCTATTTAAATTTCTGAAGTCAACACACAATTTGATTTCACCATTTTTCTTTCTGACATGAACTAAATTAGCTACCCATTCAGAGTATCTGAGTGGGACAATGATCTTGGAATATAGAATATTTTTTACGTCTTTCTCTATCATAGACAATAGTATAGTATTTATCTATTTGAGTTTCTTCCTAAACGGTTTAACACCTTGCTTCACAGGAATTTTGTGTTTCATTATGGTGGTATCATAAGTTCTTAATTCGTCATAAGACCAGGAAAAAACATCCTTGTACTGTTTGAGAAGCTCATCGTATTTTATTTTTATTTTAGGAGGAAGGTATTTAGATATTTTAACCACCCTCAGAGTTTCTTTAGTTCCTATCTCACAGTCTTCAACTTCTTTAGGCTGAGGCTGTAAAGTAGACTTCAAGGGAATATCATTATGATTAAATAATATCTCCAAGGGAATCAAACCTTTAGGGATCTGATTATTTTTCAATAACAACATGCGGTGATTAGAGATTTTATCTTGAAACTCCTGAGGATCATCTCCTTCCTACACAATCCAAATGGGGTCATTCTGATTTTCCTGATCAATATGTGTTTCAGCAAATTCATCCACCATCTCTAAAAACTGTCTGATTTGTTCATCATCTTCGAAAACCTGCTAGTGTTGTACATTGTAAGGTATTGAGGGTCTATGCCTCATTTTTATATGATACTTCAGTTTGAAGTCTGTAGGAGGTACAAACGTTGAGGTTGCTTTGGCCAATGAATCTGCATGTTTATTTTCTATTCTGGGGATGTAGTGAACATTAACTGATGAGAAAAAAATTTAAATTAGATCCCAGGAACAATTTTTGTAAGACCTTAACCTTGGGTTTTTAGCCTGGTACTAATGATTTATCTATTTTATAATTAATTCTGCATCACCATAGACTTCCAAGTTTTAAATTTTCAACTTTCTGGACGCCTCTAATCCTAAGACCAGGTCTTCATATTCACAGACATTATTAGTGTAATCGATGTCCCACTGTAATCTGTAAGAAAAATGGATGATAAACTCATCTCTAGGTGCCACAAACATAACTCCATCTCTTGCTCCATCACAAGACGAAGCACCATCGAAATACATTTTCCAAACTCCAGTACTATATACATCTTTATTTGTTTTTTCTATTTTTTCTTTTTCTGTACAATTTTCTTCTATATAGTCATCTAAATAATCATCAATGGATAAAATACAATTTCCTAAATCATGATCTATGACATAAACAGGGTAATTATTCGGATTCAATGGGTCAGTTACTGTATATGCCAACCTTGTCTCTTTGTACAAGCGGGTAAACTGTCCATCGAAGATCGGGATTGTAGCGTATGTCATGTCGAGTTGAAGGGATCCTCCCAGTTTGGCACACCAAGACCTGGATAACAACATGTCATACTTTGGAGGTATATCAGCAACAACCACATCCATCATAACACTTTTTACAGGAACCTGCGCAAGATTAAGCACTAAATCTTTAATCATGCCTAGACATTTAACTTTTCTTGAATCAAAAGAATATAGATCTTTGTATGGTTGAGTAATTTCGAGACCAAGTCTATCCATAATACCTTTGGGCATCACATTATGGGAAGCTCCAGAATCCAACATGCAATTATGAAGAAGATGATCATGCACAGTTAGCATAATGTAGAAAGGAGCGACAATATCTCTGGCACCTTCAAAATGTGTACCAAATATTATATTCGGTTTATCATCTTCTAAATTTATGACGTAGGCCTGACTTTCAGTATCCGAAGAATTTATCATTTTAGCAATTTTCTTTCTGTATGTAGGGTTTTTTTCCAACTCATCCAGAGGTACAGTGATCTTGATCTTATTAATCTCATTCTCTATATTGAAATTTCTCATTGTTGTATCGACTTCTCTGGTTTGGATTTCTATCTCCCTTTTTTCTGATTTATCGGTTTGTGTTTCTTTTGTTTCAGCCGGTTTTGTTTCCATAGTTTGTGTTTCGACTACTTTTGTTTTGACATTCTGTGTCTCAAATGATGGTTGAGTTGTCTCATTATATTTGTTCTTCGATATAATTTTCTTCAGTTGAGAAGTTGTAATATTTCTATCTCTATGCCTTAGCTAATACTTCTACTAAAGATCGACCATTATATTATCGACGATTTATTTATAAGCATATTCTTCAACATTATTTATTCTTTCATGATTATTGGACCAATATTCTTTATTTACAGACTTTTCATAATCTTTTTTCATCAAAAAAGGTTCTCGGTAATCATCACCAAAATTATTGATATCTTGTTCTAACTCCTCAAAGTTTTGCAGCTCCTCTCCTCCTATAAAATTTTCGTTCTTAAAGGGAGCCTGATTCTTTTGATCTTCGTTCTTGATTTGTCTTCGTTGTATTTGAGGGCTAGGGTTCCTTCTGAAATATTTTCTAGGGAACTGATCCTTATTAGATTGGTCCAATTCCATTTTTGAAATTTTATTTGATAGTTCTTTAATTATTTTTTCCATGTCATCCATCTTATCTTCTGAATACCTCCTAGATCCAGAGGGTCTTTCTTGTTCTCTGAATTGTATGGTTTCTTTATTTCCCGTTTCTAATTTAACTTTTAATTTCTCCGATGCCATCATATTTGACTCAATTTCTACGACATCGTCCTACATTTTAGTGAGGTCAACATATATTCTTTACCTCAACAACAGAGAAAAATCAAGCTCGAAAGCCCCAACAAAAGTTACCTTTGCTGCAGGTTGAGAGGGTTTAACCTCAGCTAAGATCTTGTTATATAATTTATTAAACCTTTGAGTGAATTCTAGAACTGTTTCTGAACTTTTCTTTCTTAAAGATCCAAACTCAGATAGATAATAAAGGCGATCTTTTCTCTCTCCCCATTGTCTGAGAAAGGCACTTTCTAACTCGTCATATGATCCTTTGGAATCTGTTGTCAATCCTCGGAACCAGGTTCTCACCTGTCCTTCAAAGGTTTGAACTAGAATCCTCGAATAAACATCCTCATGCTCAAGGCCAAGGATATCAACGAACTGATCGAAGAAATTTATGTGCTCGGTCACGGTTAAGTCTCCCTCTCTGATGAAATTTGGTAGGTTTTTCATATAGTTTTTAGGTAGATCATGGAGGTGAACTGGGAGGACCAAAGGAGCATACCTAGAAGCCACTTTAGCAAACATTCTAGGAGGTATGGGTGGTCCTTGACCTCCTCCTCATACTTGTCTGACACCATGTCCTCCTACACCTCCAACACCACCTACTCCGGCCGCAGCCATTGATAATTTAAGAGATGAAACTTTAGATTTATAGGAAGTATTTTCAAAAATATCTAGTGACCTTTCAATCCCTTCAGGATTAAGAGAAAAAGTTTCAGGAGACAGAAAATTGGAAAAAGAGGGAACAAGGAAATGGGGGTTAGGTTCTTTGGATTTACAGTATATATAAACAGGAGAACCAATAGGAGTCAAGTCAGAGTATAATATATCTTCTTCAAAACTTCGATAGGTTGGATGCTTCACTTCGAGAACTGATGAGATATCAATTGAAGCGGGTATTGAGATGAACTTTTTACCTTTATTGGTAAAGGAGATAGTTGGAACGATATCAGATTTAATCTCGGGTGAAACCAACTCAGGTTTTAGGGTTTTGGCTTCGATTCTAACAGTAAATGATTCTCCAGAAAAGACTTGGGTAAAATGTTTTTTAGGATTTAATTTCTCAAATAAAACCTTAGTATTAGAGTTGGGTTGATAAACCATACTTGTTGATGTAGTAGTCGTTTTAAGTATCCCATTGGTTTCAAAAAAAAATCAGGGTTAGATACAGGTGAAGTCTACTTAACGTCTGGATTCTTTTTGGTATTTCTTCGACTAAATGCCAGTTTATTAGTTGTGGAGTCTCCAAGTGAAAGATAAAAATTATCCTTATAATGTATTCACTCTTTGTTCATTATCAAAGAGAGAAATTTACCAATCTCATTCTCCCAGGGAAAAATAACTTTGTTTCTTCGTCCCTGGCAATGGCGCCAAAAATATGTTGTTCTTGAGTTTATACTTAAGGCTCAAAGCATAATGTCAGGCATCAAGAAATAAGGAAAGTTTTAATGTTTTCGTTTTCTACCTCATTTATGTGAGAAAAATTCCTTAAATTGAATTAACATTATAACAGCTCAGAGGTCGTCTTTCGTATCTGAGTTAAAATTTAAAATATTGAATGTAGTGAGAGAAAAACGTAAAGATGTTAGACAAAGAAAGACAATAGTTACAAAAGAATCTTACTTTGTAACATAAGAATAAAATAGATTGAATAACATTAAATGAAGAACAAAATGTAGCAATCTAATTAACTCACAGGTCTTGTATTTACTAACAGTAAATACAGAGGAAAAATTGTTTGCTATCAGACAACTAAATGAAATTTAATCACAGTAGATGTTGTACTAAACTTTGATCAAGCATTCATCAAGGAAATATATAAAAAGATGTTGGAATGTGGAAATATAGAAGAACACATAACTCAAATGAATGAAATGTGGAATCTATGTTCTGTATTTGTATTAATCCTCAATTAGGAGAGTTTTCTCAATTAAATATGGGAAAAACCAACCCTTTGTTCATCTTTTCAATATGTATTTATACAAAATGATTTTCAACCCTAGGTGGTTGGAATTCTCATTATTTATAAAAAGTGACGGTTACAAAATAAAAGACTTGGAACGCTTTGCTTAGTTTTCCTTTGTCTCTATCCCATGCAGTACATGTTAACTCATTGATTCTTTGAGGTATTCCCTTTTCCTTGATCAATACATTCGACACACCTGCCTACAAATTGTGCTACTAGATTGGAAGGTTTTGTCACATCTTTTGCCTCAAAAATGTATAACTTCCTTTGTAATTGTGTCAGTCTGTCTTCTATCCTTTTTCCTTTAGAAGTCATTGACTGTAACTGTAAATTGGGATTTACCAACCATCTATCTATCTGAGTGATGTCAACATGTTTAATTGTGAAGTTTCAGCCTGAGCTTCTTCTAAGATTGCTTTGATATCAATTTGATGTTTTACAATGTCAATTTGTCCTAGAACTTTAGAACAATCATCTTTTCTTAGGCCTAGTGATTTTTATTTAGTGAGTGAAAAACCTCTTCACAAGACTCTTTGATTTCCTTAGCCAATATTTTACTCTTTTCTATATTGGCCTCCCATTTTTCAATATTATGTTACCTCTGACCTGCTCTGCAACAAATAATCTGGGAATTATAGAAATTTCTTCTTTAGATGATGAAACAACCGCTTCTTGAAAAGTGATTTGAGTTGTAGTAGCCTCTCTTTCTCTGAGACAAATGTATTACAATGATTGATTCACAACTCGGAAATGGTTTTGAATAATTTTCACCTTTCAAAAAGGCCTTGTTGTAGTGTTCTAGTTGTTTACATAATTCCAATGCCTATCCTTGAAAAATGGTTATATCTATAACCATGATTTTAGTAAAGTTCAACTTGGCTTGTACTTGCTCTACTAATTCACTTTGTTGAATAGCCCCCTTTTCTCTCCCTTGCACATTCTTGTGCATCTCATCAAGACTCGATTTGAGTAGTTGAATTTCTTTCTTATCACTAGATCTAGCCTGGTCAAGCCCTTTATTGACTTCGTCTCTGACATTATTTTCTGAAGTCCTTATTTGATTTTGTAATTGGCTTATCAACATATTTCTCTGTTTCAATTGATCTGCCAGATTCTCGACCGATCACTGATTGTTTATAGTGAAAGCACCTAATGAACCAGCCATTTCCTTAGCGAGCTCTGAATCCTCCAAACCTTGTCCATCAAATATCATCCTTTTCCCTTTGGTTACTACCCATTCTTTATGATGTGATTCCCTTCTAAATATGGCCCTCCTTTTCGTGCTAAAGAAAAAGTTTGAAGAAGGAATCTCTTCAAGCAGGATTGAGGTAATATCACTTTCAAATGTAATTTCAGAACCAAGAGTTATGAAACTTGATTGTATAGGGGTTAGTGATGTAATAATACTTCCTATCTCTATGAAGTGATTTCCTTCTACTATTTGTGATGTATCAGTATGGGTGACTGGCAACAAAGGAGGTACCATTTGTTTATGTTTTAGTAGTGTCTCATATTTCACCTTTGTCTGAGGCCCTATATACCCTACCGACGAGGCTTATAATTGTTGTGTAGACACTTCGAGATTCCTTGGAATTTCTTCGATAGTTTGTTTACCAGAAGAATCTAGTTCAAAACCTGGAGGTATGGATCCTTGCACCAGAGGGGTGGTTGTAAATTCTCCCTATAGTATCTTGGGAAAAATATTGCTTCTGTGATTTTGGAAAGTGAATAAACTGGCTTGTTGGTTAGGGGATAACGCCTGAACTCTACCTTGTACTGTCTCATAAGATTTGATTCCGCTTAATATATCATCATATGGGGAATCTTCATGAATATATATTTTCATATTGCATTGAGCTAGGTTCTTCTCCACGATCTGGTATGGATCATGTATTTTGAATTAAATGTCAACCAACTTGAAATCCTCTAAAGTTCCAGCCTCTACTTTGGAATGGCCAAAATTCAAAAAGGAAAACCTTCCAACCTATAGAGGAAAGACTGGCCAAACTTTCTTTTGAGTTGCTTTTAACTCTTTTCCAATGCCTCTTATTACCTATTGTTAAGACACTTCTCTGCACACTAGTCTATCAGGAAAAATCTCTGGGAGAGCATGAGGGGAAACTGAGCATCAAAAAACCCTGATATAGGAGAAATTTTCTTCAATGAACCAATCTTCAACCTGTTTAAGGTTTCCCATAATTTAATATGAAATCTGAGGAGGTGGATGACCATATAGTTTTTCATGAACGGGGATAACTACATTATGGCATATTTCATAAAATAAATCTTTGGCCTTTTCCTCCCATAATTTGGAATGATAAAAATGGATAAGTTAGGCACTGGTCGGGTTCTAGCTTCAATTCATCAATGGGAATGGAGTCAAAAAATAGATGGAATCCATGACATAAGAATACATATAAAAAGGGGTAGGTTGACCTTTTGACTTTTCCATTTGATACTCAGTAATTTCCTTGGCTAGGTTATGTGACAACATCTTATCCCAGTCGAAAGTGAAACCCTCGGCTACGCCATGCATGATTGATACCTATTCCACTGGGAAATGAGTAGGGATTTTCTTTCCAAATATTCCACATAGAATCATGGCTATATATACCATATACTCATTTAATGACGCGGTGGAATAAACACCATGGGATTTAGCTCTGAATTTCGTTGGAATTCCCCAGTAGGTTTTAACTATATCTAGGTAGCTTCGGTCAAATTGCACACATTCTTTTTGTTCAAACTCCATCATGAACGCAACATTATAAATATATTTTGGATTAGCGAATACCTTGTACATTACTTGGAGGTGTTCCGGCCTGAAAGAGCCAACAACAACCTTTTGGTGGTTAATGATGCTCCTAGTCTGCACATCAGTTTTTTCTAGATCCCAACTTATCATGCCATTATAAGGCATGAGCTTCAGCCACGTAGCTATTTTATGAAGCTCAGATTCTGCTATAATTCTGAGTTTGGTTCCTTGAGTCTCGTTCATTTCCTCTCCAGAATCGTCTGGGAAATTTATAACTTCGTTCTCCAAGATTGAAAAAATTTGCGTCTAGTATCTAATTAAATCTATAGGATGTGGTGTAGTATCAGACAAAACCTCTGCATTTGGATTCAAACCTTCACCGGAATCATCATTCTTCTTTGATGTTTTCCTAGGTGCCATGATGTTAGAAATAGAATGCAAATACCTATTACAGGGGAGAATGCGTAAGATTTCTTTGGATAAAAATCGCTGCTTTGCTTAAGGTAACAATGAAATTTAAAATAGAACATCTTTATTTATGATCAGATTGCATTAATTCAAGTATGGTTTTACGGATGATGAATTTATTGGTTTTAATGAGGAAAGTACATATGGTGATACACACTCTATGCTGGAAATCATTTCCTTTGTTCCATCATTAATATTACTAAATATAGGTGATTCATGATCGAGAGTTTTGGATGGAACAAAATTGAAATATCCCGGAAGCGAATGCACGAAATATTAATTTACACTGTTAATTTCCTTTTAAGAAGTTAATTAATCATATTTAAAAATCAATGCTTTCGGGGGATCAGGTTTGAGGATTTTTAGATGTGATGAATGTAAAACCCTCGATTCCCGAAATGCGAAATGATTAACTTCTTTGAATTAGTTCAATTTAATTAATCGGGATTTAATCTTTCATCATTTTACCACTCATCTTTCGGGTATCGGGATTTTGAAAGTTAAGACATAACGAAATATCCGAAATGAAAAATTACAAAGCAACTTTCAGCGGTTTGACTCATTAATCATTTGGCGGCTCCACAAATTTGAAAGATTTAAGATCGTTCAATCATACGGAAAATTTTATCAACGGTAAGATTCAAACACGCGTTCTCCTTATATAAGCGAAATTTGTTTTCTATTAAAGTCTAAAGTTTAGAAAAATATGTGTCCTGACAGAGAGGAGGAAGAAAGGGAGGATCTTTCCACCACCACTGCCACTGTGTGTCTAGGTATGTTACATTTATCTTAACTTTAATCCCATTTAGTCATTATAATTTATAATTTTTCTACCAATAATCTAAATTGAAAAAAACATATAATTTAGTATTTTAAATTAAAAAAGAAACTAATCTACATCCCATGGATGTTAA
>ML865630.1:0-11121 GCA_009831015.1 Picea engelmannii | reverse complement strand
CACTGGATGCCCCTGTTGAGTAAGAACTACCCCAATAGCATAGTCGGAGGCATCTGTCTCAATCTCAAATGGTTGTTGCAAGTCTGGTAATGTGAGCACTGGGGCACAACAGAGGCGATGTTTAAATTCTGCGAACACCTTCTGTTGAGATTCCGAACAAAAGAATTTTTCTTTCGCTCCTCCCTTGGTGACTTGACTCAAGGGCCAAGTGATATGAGAGAATCCCAACATGAACTTGTGGTAGAAATTAAAAAGACCCAGAAAGCTGTGAAGCTTTGTTAGAGTGGTTGGCGCTGGCCAATCTTGGATGACTTGGATCTTGGTTGGATCCACTTGCACCCCACGCTCATCAATAATGTATCCCAGATATTGAACTTGGGTCATGCCAAAAGTGCACTTCTCCAAATTAGAACACAACTTGTGTTTCCACAATGTTTAGAGGACCTGTCGGATGTGGTGGAGGTTCTCTTCCCAAGTCTGGCTGAAGATCAGGATGTCATACAAGTACACTACTACAAATGAGTTGGTGAATGGCCACAAGATGTCATCCATTAGCCGCATGAAGTTTGCGGGAGCATCCGTCAACCTGGAAGGCATGACAAACCATTCGAAAATGCCCTCCTTGGATTTGAAGGCAGTCTTCCAGACATCAGACGGTTTGATTGGTACCTGGTGATACCCGAACTTCAAGTCGATCTTGCTGAAATATTTCGCCACTTTGAGTTGGTCCAGAAGGTCATCAATCTGTGGGATCGGGTACCTATTCAGGACGGTGATCTTGTTCAACGCCCGATATTGAATACAGAGTCCCCAAGTCCCATCCTTCTTCTGCACCAACACGATCGGGCTCCCACAGCGCATTGAACTTGGTCAGATGTGACCTTTCTACAACAACTCTTGAATCTGTCACTTGATTTCACCGTTCTCCAAAACAGAGCGCCGATAGATCAGACCATTGGGAAGTGTTGTACCTTGGGTCAGATCGATGGGGTGCTTGACCTGAAAATATAGAGGCACCCCTACTGGTGAGGTGAAGATGTCCCGGTACTCCACGACCTTGTCCATTCATTGTTGTTGTGTGGAGGAGCCCTGTCTGGAGGTCGTGGCCACAATCTTCTTCTTTCCCTAAGGGAGGATCATCAGGAAAACAAATTTCCCGATTTTGGAAATGAGCTTACTGCATATTTTTGCAGTAACCAAAGATATAGCGACATGCAGTGGTACCTCTGGTATCCTATACAATGTATTTCCCAAGGTAACAATAATAGCATGAGGCCGAGACTCATACACAGCATGTCACTTCCACAAGTATGGTTGGACTAATAATACATCACAAACATCAAGAGGAGAAATGTCACATAATACCTCATCGGTGAAGGGATTGATGTTGTAGGGAAGGCAACATTGTTGGATGATGCAGAGATCCCATCCCTTGTGAAGCCACTCGATGGTGTACAGTTGTGGGTGTGTTGTGGTCGGAAAGCCCAACCGCTTCATGACCTCTGCTGAAATGAGGGTCTTTTGGCTCGCACTGTCGACGATGAACTGTAGCGGGGAACCCTTTACCCACATCTGGGAGTGGAAGAGATGCTCCTCCTCCTCTGGATCTTCCAATTCTTCCTTTTGGATCTTCGTGGTGGCAACAGTGGCATTGGGCTCCGCATTGATAATTTGCTTCCCTCTTTCATTCCCCTTCTCGGGTTCTGATTCAGTGTCAGAGCATGCATCTGATTCAGAATCCCTCATCTCAGCCACCAGTGACTGTTTGGCCTGACACTCACTTTTGTTGTGAGTGGAGCTCTTATGGAACTCACACCACTTTCCCGTGTCCTTCTTCGGCTTCGTGGTGTTTTTCTTTGCTTGCGGCTTTGGCAGGTTTTTTTGAGCCACCATGCCTTGGATTTGTCCTTTTTTCTATGATTTGGGGGCACCTTTCGATCGCTTTTGATTCGCAGATCCAAAGTATCGCTTCTTCTATTTGAATTTCTGCTCAATATTGGCAGCATACCGGTATGTCGTACCAAGTAAGGAGATGTCGAGGAACTCCATTTCCTTCTGAATGTATCTGTGTAGACAATTGAGGTACTTAAAAACCAATTGTTTCTTCGAATCTTTGATACCAAACTTTGTGCGCAGGGTATGGAATAGATTCGTCAGCTCATGCACATCTTGATCCCTTTGTTGCCGCAGCGTAGTCCATTGTATGTACTTGTCCTCATAGCTCCCCATGAGATAATTTTGTTCCTTGATGGCATCTCGAAAATAATTCCAAGTGGGTACGACTGAGAACAGGGAGGGCCCTCCTCGTCCTTTTTCTCATAGTAGGTTTCCCACCAGTCCTAGACATGGGGGACGACTTTGAGTAGTGAAAAAATAATCTTCTCCTAGTCGGAAAAGTCATGAACTGAGAAATATCCTTCTAATAGATTCAACCATCTATCTACAACGTCTGCATTTATTTGACCATCAAATATGGGAATGTCAAAGTTTACTTGTTCCTTAAAAGGGGTTGTGCCTCCAGAGTGGCTGTTGGATGCAGATGCACCACTAGTGGGAAATCGTTGAAGGATATGGGCGAAGTTATCCATCATCGCGTTCCTTTGTTTTTCAAGGGCCTCCTCGAGCAATATTTTGATAGGATCTTCTGCTCCCTCGTCTTTCTTTTCGTCCCCCATGGGCGACCGTCAGGTTTTGCGAGGCTAATCTTGCAAAGGTTCAACCAGATCGAGCCCTAACTCCTTATATCCTGACCTCGTTGGGGACATGCAAAGAAGGATCGAGAAAGAGCAGACCACTGATCCAGATTTATGAAGGAACGCAACATAATACACAAATAACCATCGATACAAATATGCAGCGGAAACAACACTTCATTTCATTAATATCAAAGAATTGAATTTTGTTTACAGATAGAATAGAAATAAACTAGCTAGGGTGATGGTAGCTTATCTCTGAGAAGAGATGTGGCAGCTGCAGGCCTCTGAACTATGTGTTCCAAATGAGGCTCGAAGCCCTATCTATTATTGAGAAACAATGGAAACCCTAAACATCCAAAAACCCTAACCCTAGGAGATGAAACGCCAGAATATGGGCCCCGTCGGGGTAAATTGGTACATCAATTTCTCAGGGCCGTAACTTTGACATACTATCTCTGTTTGACGCATATGATACATCATTAGAAAGATCTATCTCAGGAATAATTTTTTTTGTAGAAAATATAATGAGCTTATTTTGAATTGGTAGATGCCCAAAAAATTTCATTTAGGGACTCAAAACAGCTCCAGACGTTCAGGACCCGAAAAACTGCCAAAAATAGTAAATTGTGCTACAATTAAGGAAACTAAAAAATTGAAAGAAACAATGGTGGGGGTCCAAGTGGAATAGGCGGGAGGCCACCGATATCCACCTGGATCATTGGCCACCAATATCCACCTGGATCAATGATCCAGGTGGATATCGGTGGCCACCCACCTTTTCCAACTGGCTCAAAACAATTTTCTGGCAATTTTGGTAATTTACTATTTTTAGCAGTTTTCACTTCTTGAGCCATTTTGAGGTCCTAAACGATGGTTTTTTTTGGGAAAACAGGTTTGAAATATATATGTTCCTTTTTTATTTCCCCTAAAATGAATCTCCTCGACAATACCTTTCCAACGAGATATCATACGCCTAAAACGAAGATCGTATGAAAAAGTTACAATCCCGGAAAGTTGATGTACTAACTTACCCAAACGGGGCCCACATGACTTTTGGCGCTTCATCTCCTAGGGTTAGGTTTTTGGATGTCTAGGGTTTTTGGAATTCTTGTTTATTGTAAAAAGGCCTTCAAAGCCTCATTGTAATCATCTTCTTGCGAATGAGCGCAACCATCACATATCTTCTCAGAGATAAGTCGCCACCATTCCAGTAAGCTTGTTTCCGCTGCATTTTAAAGTTTCAGCTTATTTCCTTATTGAATAGAAAACCAGTTTTACTTTATCTCTATTATTTTGTGTTAAGCACCTGTTAATAATATGTAGTCATTTCGTACTGATCATAAAATCTGGATCAGTGATATCAGAGCGGTCTGCTCCTTATCATCTTAATGCATGTCCCCATTGAGGTCGAAGTACAAAGAGTTGGGTCTCGAGCTTGTTTCTCTTAAGGGAAAAAGATCTCGCACGCCTAAGTGACCTCTCATGGTAGGAGAAAAGAAATATGTTGGGACAGGAGATCCTTTCAAACTATTGATTGAGGAAGCCCTCACGCAACAAAGGAACGAGATGATGGATAGTTTCATGCAAATCCTTTGGCGGCTACCAACAAGCGACACATCTTCTTCGAGCGGAGGCGCCGCCCCCTTCCAGGTAAAAATAAACTTCGATATTACTATATTTGAAGGTCAGATAGACGCAGATGTTGTATACAAGTGGTTGAATCTACTAGAATGGTATTTTTTTATCCATAACTTTTCGAATAGAGAAAATATTACTTTTGCGCTCCTCAAAGTCGTTCCCCATGTCAAAGATTGGTGGGAAACCTTCTGTGAGCAAAATGAAACATAGGAACCCTCATTATTTACAATCACGGCCACCTGAGAATCCTTCAGGGATGTTATTAAGGAACAATACTACCCTGTCAGAAGTTATGACGACTTGTATACCAAATGGACCACACTGCGGCAAGAAAGAGACCAAGCAGTGCCAGATTTAACAAATATCTTCCATACCTTGTGCACCAAGATGGGTATAAAATATTCAGAGTGACATGTGGTGCTCAAGTATCGCAGTGCTTTGCATAGATACATATAGACCAAAATGGAATTTCTTGACTTCTCATCCTTGGGCCCGGCCTACCGATATGTCATCAAAATCGAGCAGAAGCTCAAACAAAAGACGAGACAATTTGGGCCCGGAAACCCCTCACAACAAAAGCCAGGAAAGGGTGGCCCCAACCCACAGAAAAAATGACAATATCATGGCAACCATTCCAAGCCGCAAGTAAATAAGGACACTAGAAAGACAAGGAAAGATACCTGGAAGTGGTGCAACTTCCATAAGATCCCTTGGCATAAAACTGCTGATTGCCACTCAAAGCAGTCACTGGTGGCCAAAGTGAAAGCCTCTGAATCAGATGCGGGTTCTAAATATGAGCCAGAACTAGAAAGGGGAAGACGTATCATTGACGCGGAACCCAATTCCACTGTTGCTACCACCAAGCCCCAGCCTGGTGAACAAAATGAACCAGAAGAAGGAGAGTGCCTCTTCCATTCACATATGTGGGTAAAAGACACCCCACTGCACTTCATCGTTGATGGCGGTAGCCAAAAGAACCTCATCTCAACAAAGGTCGTCAAGCAGCTGGCCCTGCTGACAATGCCGCACCTGCAAACCTACACCATTGGATGGCTCCGCTAAGGAAGCGATCTACGCGACAGCTAACAGTGTCAACTGTCATACGACATCAAGCCCTTCAAAGACGATGTATTGTCTGATGTTGCTCCTCTCGAAGTTTGTGATGTTCTTTTGGGCCAGCCTTATTTATGGAAACATCATGTTGTATATGAGTCTAGGCCTCATAGTGTTATTATTACTTTGACCAGGAAATTGTACAGGATACCCGAGGCAGTCCCACCTAGTGTTATTTCCTTGATCTCTGCTAAGCAATGCAGGAAGGTCATCTCTTAGATGGGGAAGTTCATCTTCTTCGTGATTCTCTCTCAAAATAAGCGAAATATCACAGCCACATCTAGTGTCTCTGTGGTCGACCTTTCTACGCAGCATAAGCAAGTAGATAAGGTCGTGGAAGAATACTCAGATATCTTCTCCTCACCTACCGGGGTACCTCTGCACTACCAGGTCAAGCACCCCATCGATATGACCCCTAACACACCGCTACCCAATGGGCCAGTCTATCATCACTCTCTATTAGAGAAAGAGGATATCAAGCGACAGATCCAAGAATTTCTCCACAAGAGGCACATCTGCCCTAGCTCATCACCTTGCTGGAGCCCAATCGTTCTAGTACAAAAGAAAGATGGAACCTAGAGACTCTACATTGATTATCGGGCTCTGAATAAAATCACAATCAGAAACTGGTACCCGATTCCACGAATCGACGACCTCCTTGATCAACTCACGGGGGAGAAATACTTCAGTAAGATTGATCTGAAGTCTGGCTACCACCAGGTCTTGATAGAATAGACAGATGTATGGAAGACCGCCTTCAAGTCAAAGGAAGGCCTTTTTGAAGGGTTGGTCATGCCCTTTGTTTTGACGAATGCTCCAGCCACTTTCATGAGGATGATGGACGATATCCTATGACCATTCACCAATACTTTTGTAGTGGTGTATCTATATGACATTCTCATTTACAACAAGACTTGGGCCGAACACTTACAACATATTCAATAGGTTTTGCACACCTTGCGGCAACACAAGCTATATACCAACTTGGAAAAACGCTCCTTCGACATGGACAAGGCCCATTACCTAGGCTACATAATTGATCATCATGGCGCACATGTGGATCCAGCCAAGATCTAAGTTATCCATGAATGTCAAGCCCCAACCACACTCACTGAGTTTCAGAGCTTCTTGGGCCTTGCCAATTTCTACCGCAGGTTCATGTTGGGATTCTCCCATATTGCATGGGCCCTCAGCCAAATAACCAGGGGTGGTGGTAAGGTGAAATTTACGTGGGGTCAGACCCAACAACAAGCGTTCGATGATTTGAAGTAGCGCTTGTGTTCAGCCCCAGTAATTTCACTACCAGACCCGCAAAAACCCTTTGAGATCGAGACAGATGCTTCAGAATATGTTGTGGGCATCGTTCTCACTCAGCACGGCCACCCCATGGCCTATAATAGTGAGACACTATTAGATGTTGTCCGTAAGTACCCTACTTACGACAAAGAAAAGCACTCCATTGTGCAATCCTGCCACCAGTGGAGACATTGCATTCTTGGGAAGGAGATAGTCATCCACACTAATCATAAGCCACTGCAGTTCATGCAGAGACAAGGAAAATTGCAGAATGACCACCATCAAAAGTGGTCCACATACTTGCAGCAATTCCACCTCAACATCAAGTATAAAACAAGAAGCACCAATCACGTCAATGATATCCTCAGTAGACCGCCAATCACGACACTCACCACAATGCTATACTCTTGCATCCATGAGACCTCTAGATGGCCCCAACTCTATGAGACAGACCTAGACTTCACCACCACCTACCAAATGTTGGGGGAAAACACAATTGTTGATAATTTCCATATTCAAGATGGTTTGTTGTGTCATTTGAGCCATATCCATGTTCCATCAAGCGAGCGAGGGAAGCTGATCTGGGAATCCCACTACAGTCGGGTGGCAGGACACTTCGGCATCAAAAAGAAATTGGAAATGCTACAAAACAATTTCTACTAGTCGAAACTGCGACAGGAGGTCAGCAAGTATATCAGGTCCTGCACTGCCTGTGTTATTGCCAAACCGACCACTAAGAAACATGGCATGTACACCCCTCTTCCTACTCTTGAGAGGCCATGGGAATCCATCTCAATGGACTACATGTCGGGTCTCCCATCCACCAAGCGGGTAAATGACTGTGTTTTTGTGGTTGTTGATCGCTTTTCTAAGATGGCGATTTTGGTTTCCTGCAAGAAGAACATCACAGTAGAGGCCATTTCCAAGCTCTTATTTGAACGAGTTTGGGTACATTTTGGAATCCCACAAACCATTTTCTCGGATCAGGATAGACGATTTCTCAGCACACTCTGGTCGAGCCTCTAGTCACTGCTGGACACCAAGCTCACAAAATCCATGGCCTTCCACCCCCAGATAGATGGCCAAACCGAGGTCGTAAATTGAATGATTGTGCATATCCTTCGCATGTATAATTCAAATAACCCTCGCACATGGGATGAGAGCCTTCCCTATGTCCAACATAGCTACAACCAAGCCCTGCATAGCTCAACCAACCGCAACCCCTTTCAGGTGGGGTTAGGATTCCAACCATTGGGTCACATAGATGTTGCACTTCTCCTTGCAGTCACCTCGTTCGAATCATCTCCTGTTCCAACTGAAGCTGACAAATCCACCCGATTCATTGAGTGGATCCAACACATCCGCCAGCAGGTTCAGGATATCATACAAAAGTTTAATGACAAGTACAAACAATGCCATGATCAACATCGGGTGCCACATAAGTTTCAGGTGGGCGATAAAGTTTGGTTGCACTTGTAGAAAGAACGCCTTACAGGACCCCATCGGAAGCTTTGCCCAATCCATTATGGGTCGTTCACCAACACCAAGTTCTTGGGGGATGATACTTTTGACCTCAAAATTCCTCCTTTCCTTGGCCTACACCCAATGTTAAATGTGGATCTCCTTCGCCCTTATTTCCCACCATTATTGAACACCTCAGAAATAGCAGAACAACTGACACCAACAGAGCTCAACCCAGACTACATACAACAACCATCCAATGATCAGATTGTGGACACACAGATCAAAGGAAATCAACAATGAAGGATACAACTTTATCGAGTCGTCAAAGCAGGACAACTCCCGCACCAAGGCAAGTGGCTCATCCGAGGCCAAATTCAGCAGAAATTTCTTCATCTGATGGGGGACCTCAACGAAATGGAGACCATTGCTTCCTAAGGAGGGAGGATTGATCCAAGTGGATATCAGTGGCCACCCACCTTTTCCAACTGGCTCAAAACAATTTTCTGGCAATTTTGGTAATTTACTATTTTTAGCAGTTTTCACTTCCAGAGTCGTTTTGAGGCCCTAAATGATGTTTTTTTGGGAAAATAGGTTTTCAATATGAAATTTCATTTGATATTGTCTCTAAATGAATCTCCTCGGCGATACCTTTCCAATGGGCTATCATACGCCTAAAACGGAAATCGTATGCAAAAGTTACGACCCCGGGAAGTTGATGTACTAACTTACCCAAACGGGGCCCACGTGACTTTTGGCGTTTCATCTCCTAGGGTTAGGTTTTTCGATGTCTAGGGTTTTTGGCATTCCTGTTTATTGTAAAAAGGAATTCAGAGCCTCATTGTAATCATTTTCATGTGAATGAACACAACCATCACATCTCTTCTCATAGATAAGCCACCACCATTCCAACAAGCTTGTTTTCGCTGCATTTTACAGTTTCAACTTATTTCCTTATTGAATAGGAAACTAGTTTTACTGTATCTATGTTATTTTGTGTTAAGCACTTGTTAATACTCTGTGGTCATTTCATTCTGCTCATAAAATCTGGATCAATCAACAAGTTGGGCACCGATTGCTAGCAAGAGCAGTCGTCATTGTGTCGAGCATGAGGTCCAGACGTTGTCCCAGGAAGTTCTGAATATGTGTCTGGTCATCCAATTTTTCTGTAGCTCGAAGATGAGATGAAGGTGCTCGTATGCCAGTCGAATCGGGGTGGGTAGAGGCAACTCCTTCGTCATATATGCGTCCACTGCATCCACTGCATCCACTACATCCAAATCTACATCGACTGCTTCCACTTTTGGCATTGCAGTCAAAGGAGTTTCCATTTGCCAACTGGGAGAAATTTATTCCTCCACCACGCATTCTCCAGTGCCACATAAATTGTCTGGAGAGTGGGCGCTGGAGGAGCAATTCCTAGGCAAAGGCTAGGTGAAGGGGAAAAGTTCTTGGGAGGGATAATTTCCTTCGTGAATGGGCCACTACCAGGGTCATTGGTGGGAGTTGGGATTGGGGACTAGGTTTGCTGAGGCCGGTTATGGCGGTGGTCGAGATGACTGGTGATTATGAGGGAAATATGAGAGGGGGGGAGTCGATTGCACCTGGTGAAGGCATTGTAGTACAACGGGCCTCTCCTAGAGCTGCCCCTCTCTCTGGGCATGTTGCGAGCATTCAAGTGAGGCGAAAATGGAGGGATGACCGTGGGCGACCAAACAGGCAGACGCAAGGTGAAAATGTTGTGGGATTTCCAGGGAATAGTTGAACCCAGGGCGAAGAGAAGGCTGAGGAGAAATCAGGGACAAGGCAGAGCAGGAATGAGAGATCAGTCCAGCGCCCAGGCCTTCATAGAGCCTAGCGAGTTGACATGTGCGGGAGCCATGAAGGTCGAGGTGACTGCAAGCCTGGTGTAGGTACGCCCAGCCTGGTTCGTGCAAGGCTGCATTAAGTTTCCTTGGAGTTCCCAACGCACTTCCATTACACCGTAGTGAGTGCGGGTCATTCAAACTGGAGGGACAAGAGGCTGGTGGCAGGGATTAATAGCTCCCGACGTTGCGTAGCTCCACCTAGCTCCCATTGCGGTTCACCTGTCACCCCATCCGAGAAATTTTGAAACAATCAGTAGAATGTGTTCCTTTTAAGTATTTACATATCAAACTCTTAATAAAGTTATTATTTTTTTTGGTTTAAAGGGTTAAATATTTTTATAAAATTTATTGAAAAATAATTATTTAACTATTTAAACTCTTAATAATAGAAAATTTGACTATTCCTTAACAATTTATACTTTAAAGTACACAAAATTAACGAAAACTCTTTATATCAAGAGGTCTCGTACTCACACTCAACCTCATCGAATATAACACTTCATATTAGGGCACTTAACAATTGAGCTGCCCCTGAGGCACTTAAAAAAACAACACATTTTTTTTTGTAAGTTAGGATTTGTATTAGAACCTGCTAAGCAATAAAAGTTACAATTGTCATGCTATCATAGGAAGTTGTGGCAGCATTGGCTTGGTAGGAAACCAATGTTGCCACATGGCCGTAAAATTCATAATATCCATGCAAAACTTGCAAAGTTGTAAGAAACTTAGAATGTAAGGAGCTAGATCTAGTGTGCCACACAGGGCAAAAGTTATGTTGGCTAGACTGTACAATTTAAAACTAGAAAGCTGGACTATGCTAAAACTGAAAATTTCTAGATTTGAGAAGCCACATAGGGCAGAGAGCTTGTGAATTATACTAATTGCAAACATAAAAAACACGGGAAACCTAAGCAAGAAGGATCTAGCCAATGTTGGGGTCGAGCCTGTGCTCGTTCTATCGATCTTGCACGATGTCTCTGCCTAGCTCACCTCTGTCCAAGATAACATGCCTGAGATCCTGAAGAAGAGTCATCAAAAGCTCCTCTCTT
>ML865629.1:16084-26846 GCA_009831015.1 Picea engelmannii | reverse complement strand
TTTATAAAAGGGGGGGGGGGGTTACAATGAAATTAGGTTTTAGGGTTAAAATGTAAATTACCTCATGTGTCTGTCTTGGATAACAGGAATCCATTTTTCGCTAATTTCTAGGCCATTGTCTTTGTTTAAGTTGTTAGGGTGTTTAAGGATTTCAATAGCTTCTTTGATTAAGTGTTTGAAGAATTTATCTTCCCTGGCTAAAATTTTTGTGTCTTTCGGGTGTATGTGGTGTTTGGATGAGAAGGAGTGTTCGGCTAAAGTTGAGGTGCGAGTACGTTTGTTTTTTATATCTTCTCCATGTTCTTTCATCCTAATATGAAAGGAATGACCAATTTCTCCTATGTAGCATTTACCACAGGAGAATTCTATTTTGTAAACTCCTTTACATTTCTTATGGTCAGGTTCATCTTTAATGGATTTCATTTTTTGTTTGATGGTTTCTGAGGGTTTAAAGGAGGTCTTAATCTCTTTCTTTCTCAGGACATTGGCAATATTATCAGTTATTCCTTGGATATAGGGAAGATAGGATGTAGTACAGAGGGGTTGGTTGTTGGGTGGTTTAGGTACATTACTTTCTCTATCTAGGGATTTGTTTATCATTTTCTTGATGTTTTTGTCATTGTAGCCTATGCTCTTGAAAACCCTGGAGAGGTGATATTTTTCTTGAACTAGATTGTCGTTATCGAAAATTCTTAAGGCCCTCGTGGCTAGAGTGTTTAGAACGCCTAACTTCTAAGCTGGGTGGTGATGAGAGCTAGCGTGAAGGTATTTTTCCATGTGGGTCTTTTTCCTATAGACCTTATGTCCAAGAATGTCGTCTTCTTTCCTTTTGATTAGTACGTCTAGGAAGGGAATGGTACCATTTTCCTCGAGTTACATTGTGAATTTGATGTCTTTAGAAATATCTTTTAGATGTTGGAAGAATTTATCTAGTTCATCTTTACCGTGGGGACAAAGTACGTTGGTATCGTCAACGAATCTCTTCCATCTTAATGATTTAAGAGGAAAGGAATCTAAGGATTTTTCTCAAAGTTTTCCATGAAAAGATTGACGACAATGGGAGAAAGTGGGGAACCCATGGCTACGTCGCTTGTTTGTTCATAGAATTCACCTTGATAGCTAAAAAATGTGGACCGGAGACAAACATCTTCTAGATTTTTTGTTTATGGGTCTATCACCTCATTAACAACCTGGATGGCTTCATCTAGTGGAATTTTGGTGAAGAGGGAGACAACATCGAAACTAATAAGGATGTCCTATGGTTTTATTTTCTCATTCTTGATGATTTTGATGAAATCATTAGAGTCCTTAATGAAGGAGTCTGTATGACATACTAGGGGGCTAAGGATTTTCGTTACATACTTGGCAAGTTCGTAAGTGGGCGAGCCTATTGTGTTTACTATAGGTCTTAGAGGAGCCCCGTCTTTGTGAATTTTAGGTAGTCCGTAGATTCTTGGGGTAATCTCACTATTCAGAAGAAGACAGTTTTTAATTATTTCCTCTAGGTTTGAGTTTTTTATGGCTCTTTTGATGTCTTTCATAACATTCGCAATGGGGTTACTGGGAAGTTTCTTGTAGCTCCCACTCTGAGACATGTGATCAATCATTCTTGTGTTATAATCTGCTTGATTCATTACTACTGTGGCACCACCTTTATCAGCTCTGAGGATATCCAAGCTCGTGTTATTTCTAAAGCCCTTGATTGCTTGTCGTTATTCTTTGCTGACATTTCTCTTTGGGGGTTTTTGGTCCAGAATTGGATCTAGGAGGCTGCCAGGTCCAGAAAAGGCTCAAAACTGAAAGTTCTCTGAATCAGACGAAACCAATTCCATTGAAACCGGCTCGTTGTGTTGATTTCGGCCATATATTTACTTTCTCAAACAAACATCGTATGTGAGAGTTATCGCACTCTGACCATTTTGCCAAACAGGCAAAAAGTAAAAAACAAGTCAATAGTCAAAGGGTGACGTGGCACTCTCTAGAAGTGACACGTGGTAGTGACAGAGGTGATAGAAGCAGGTGATGACATGTGGAGAACAGTGACTGCGTAGATGATGTAGGCATGGACCAATACAGTACCGACACGTGGCATGTGGTTGCAAAAATGTGGTGGTGCCACGTGGCTCAGACATGGGCAGCCACGTGGCATCTAGTCAGCAGTGTGTGGCAAGTTCCAAAAATGTTTTGGGGTCCATGGGTTTTGAACCCACGACCACCCACCAAGCCTAAGCATTAAGAAATGACTAAACACCAACCCACCACAAATATTGCTTATTACATGAAGTCCATTTGATTATATATATATTGTAATGTTTTAATATGGTGTGGGAGAAGGGGATTGGGGCTGGTGCTAAGCCCCAGCCCATGGTCATTGGTCACACTCATACAATCGGGGCACAGCATAAGACATAACCACCAGCTCCCTACCTCTCTGCCTTTGGATTCAGATATGCCACATAACCAGGGGTTTATCCCCATATTTGCGTGAGGGGGTTTATCAGTTATCCCACAAGTCTCGTGGGATGTGCCCATAAATGGAGGAGCTAGTGCGATTTAAGGGCCAGCAATTAGCCCTTTGGGCTAGCGCTTGGCCAAAATTAGATGCATGTGACCGAGAATTGGGGGTCGCACACCAGTTTAAGGGGCTTATCCCCAAATATTTGCATAAAGTGGGTTTTTGCCTATGCTTTTGGATATTTTATTGTTTTTAAGCCTGTTAATGGAGGATTTGGCCCATTTTTTGGGAGATATTGGGTTCTTTTTTAGCCCAGATTTTGGGAGGAAGTTGGGGAAGGATAACCAACTTCAAATCTATATAAACTAGGCCTGTTTGAGGCCATGGGGGGACAGTCACATCAGAGTTATGCTGAAGCAAATCTAAGACAAAGACATTTTTATGCAGGGAAGCTATTGAGGAGCAGACGCTTGCGGGCCATTTCTGGGAGCTACACTCAGTTTTTTTCAGTGTCGTCAATTGTGTTGGATTTCTGAGGTCGAGAAGAACACGGTGAGATTAAAATGGAGTCCATTTGATGTACTTTTGATGTACTTTGCAATAATTGAATAATTAATAAAGAAGTCTCCCCCACTGAGACAAAGGCCCGGAGATGTAGGCAATTTTGTGTCGAACTCCGTTATCACTTCTCTTGTTATGGTTTGTTGTTCTTATTGCTTATGTTCAGTTCTGTATATGGGTTTATGGCTGTGATATAATCCTCTTATCTTCATCCTCTTTCATTAGCTTCTTAAATGGTTAATAAACGCATGCAAAAATAACTCAACCACAGTCATTAAAATATATTTTCGGATCAAGTGGTATCAGAGCTAGTTGACATTTGGATTTGAGTTTTGCATGTTAACCAAGGAAAAGATACAGTGTGGTGAAGGTGAGCTTGTTGCATAGAATCCATTAATTGGATTGAGAAAGAGATCTTCTCACCGCGAGAAGATGGCATCGGAAGAGGGACTTTCTTTTGATGAGAACAAGTTTCAAAAAACTTTCCTTGCTATGTCGGAGATGGTGAAAGTTTTGTATGAGGATCACTTGGAACGAAAGAGAGTGGTTCTTGGAAAATATTCAAAGGGAAAAAGTGAAGAGGAAGAGGATCCTCCTCATATTCCTCCTTCGCCTCCATCATCACCTCCTTCTTCTCCTTCTTCTTCAAGTTCAAGTTCTAAATCTGATGCAAAGAAACATGTTCATAAACATAAGAATGAAATGCCATTGTTAAAACTTGATGTTAAATTTGAGTTACCCATATATGATGGTGAAGTAAATGCAAAGAAACTTGAAAATTGGGTCAGGAAAATGGAGGTTTACTATAGTGTGCAACAGATCAAGGATGAGGCCACACAAATTAAGTTGGCATCTTTGAGACTTGCAGGCACAGCTCTCATATGGTGGAAAAGAAAGTTGCAAAACGGAACACAACAAGTGGGTAATGTATTTTCATCATGGAAAAGTTTCATTTCTACACTTAGGAAACAATTATATCCTTTGGGTTATAAAGAAAAATCATTAATTGAATGGCAATCTTTAAAACTAAGAAAAGGGCAAACAGTGCAAGAGTATACTGATGGCTTTTGAAAAATGGCGTTGATGTTAGATATCCCTTTACATACACAGGAAATCCTTATGAAGTATATAGGAGGTTTACCTGCCCATATTAGAAACATTGTATTCATGTTTGGACCCACTAACCTTGATGAGGTTTCTGCTCAAGTGACATACATTGAAGAAGGAAAAGCAGGTGTATTAGGGGAATCATCGTCTTCAAGGAAAGAGGACAAGAGGAAATGGCATGGCAAGAATTCAAATGCAGTGACAAGAAAGGATGAGAAGCCCTCTTGCAAGCATTGCAAGAAAGAGGGGCATGATGAGGACAGATGTTGGTAGTTGCATCCCGAGAAGAGGCCAAAGTGGTTCAAGGAAAAGAAGGGAAGGCAAACAATTGCAGCGACAACAAGACCCACAGACTTGGGATCGAATTTAGGTGATGAATCAAAGATCTCATTGGTTGATATGACAGGTAAAATTGGTGAAGGCATTGATTGTAGAAGTAACTTGTTTCATATAAGGACCATCATGTGACACACTAAGATAGACACATTAATCTACAGTGGATCTCAAGCTAATCTAATCTCATAAGAATGGGTTAAGCAATTGGGGTTAAAAACACAAGTACATCATAAGCCTTACACACTTAAATGGATAAGCAATCATCATCAAATGCACATAACAAAACAATGCACAATCAAATTTGCAATTTCATCTAAGTATGTGTATGAGGTAACATGTGATGTAGTTCCATTAAGAGAATGTGGAATGGTCTTAGGTAGTCTATGTTTATATGATCGTAAGGCAATCTTCTACAAGACAAAGAATCAATATCAATTAACCAAAGCAGGTCAAGATTATGTGGTTCATGCTCATCATGTTAACGAACATAAAACAATTCAAACAATGGAACAATTAAAGAAGGCAGTTCAAGCAAGAAACAAACCAATAATTGTTTCAAATGAAGTAATCGATCTTAAGAAAGAACAGGAAATGATTGTTGAATGGAAAATCAATCATAGGTTGCTTCAAGATAAGCTCATGTCATGCAAGTATATCAGCTCATTTGCAGTTGTATTTTTGATGATATCATTAGTAATGTTGTCTACATGGATGATAGTGGCTTCAGTAAAATGTGAGAGGGTTCAAATGACTAACAATATGTTGTCAGTTGTCCTGATTGTGTTACAGTTGGTCATGATGAGATAGGTGCATAGGACAGAGTTCAGAGACAGAGGACAAGTCGGGTGGCCTATCCTGAGCTTGTTGACTGGTCAGTAACCTTTTGGGTACCAAAAGGTCCTTTAGTGGGGAGGTGTGGTCTAGAATTGGATTCAGGAGGTTGCCAGGTCCAGAAAAGGCTCAAAACTGAAAGTTCTCATAATTAGACGAAACCAATTCCATTGTGCCCGGCTCGTCGCGTTGATTCCAGCCATATATTTACTTTCTCAAATGGATGTTATATGTAAGAGTTATCGCACTCTGACCATTTTTCCAAATAGGGAAAAAGTCAAAAACAAGTCAAAAGTCAAAGGGTGACGTGGCACTCTCTAGAAGTTACACGTGGTAGTGACAGAGGTGACAGAGGTAGGTGATGACATGTGGAGACCAGTGACTGGGCATATGACGTAGGCGTGGACCAATACAGTACCAACATGTGGCATGTGGTTCGACAAATGTGGTGGTGCCATGTGGCCCAGGCATGGGCACCCACGTGGCACCCAGTCAGCAGTGTGTGGCAAGTTCCAAAAATGTTTTGGGGTCCATGGGTTTTGAACCCAAGACCGCCTACCAAGCCCAAGCCTTAAGAAATGACTAAACACCAACGCGCCACACATATCGCTTATTACATGAAGTGCATTTGATNTATATATATATATATATATATATATATATATATATATATATATATATATATATATATATATTGTAATGTTTTAATATGGCGCAGGAGAAGGGGGCTGGGGCTGGGGCTAAGCCCCAGCCCGTGGTCATTGGTCACACTCATACAACTGGGGCGCAGCATAAGCCATAACCACCAATGCCCTACCTCTCCGCCCTTGGATTCGGATATGCCACATAACCAGGGGTTTATCCCCATATTTGCACAAGGGGGTTTATCAGTTAGCCCACAGGTCCCGTGGGACATGCCCATAAATGGAGGAGCTAGCGCGATTTAAGGGCCAGCGCTTGGCCAAAATTAGATGCATGTGACCGAGAATTGGAGGTCGTGCACCAGTTTAAGGGGCTTATCCCCAAATATTTGCAAAAAGTGGGTTTTTACCTATGCTTTTGGATATTTTATTGTTTTTAAGCCTGTTATTGGAGGATTTGGCCCATTTTTGGGAGATATTGGGCTCTTTTTGAGCCCAAATTTTGGGAGGAAGTTGGGGAAGTGTAGTGTCCCCAAGGCCGAGCCCTGTTGTAAACCATGTTTTGAAAGGAATTGTAATTATTTTTTATAGGCTAGTGAGCCAAGTTTGTATAAGCTAGAGGCTTATGTGTTGTTAGGCTAGGGAGCCTGAGTGTTGAAGGCCAGGAGCCTGTTGTTGTATATGTAATCACGCAGAACAATTAATAAAATATAAACACCACCAAGTGCAGACCGACCACGATGAATGAGTGAAGGGGGACTGAGCATCCACAGAGTGGGCAAGGAATTATGGGCTGGAAGGTGGGAAAGGGGCTAAGTGTTGAGCCTAGGGGCTAAGCCTAGGGGGGCTTAAGCCTGGGAATAATATTTTAATATTATTCCAAAAGATATGTGCATCATATGTTTTTATCCTAAGTCCTTTTGGAAGGACACATGAATTTCCAAGTGGTGGGAGGAACGTGTGCTGGTGGAACGCATGCAGTTCCATGGGTGACAAGTGTCAACCCTGGTGCATGCGAATAAAACGGCCAGGGTGAGTCGTGAGAAGGTTTTGATTCCCATTCCACCGGATTGTCTGAACGCATATGGAGCTGAGGGGAATAGTACAACCAACCAGACTCCTGTAGAGAACATTGGAGCGTCCCTGCGATTTGAGAAGGTTGTGTCTGGCTCTGAGAAAACCTGTGTGAGCATTCCCTGTTCCAAAGTTGTGACTGTGAGACCATTCTGTGATTGTTGAACCAGTGGTGATTGAGCCTGTGTTTGTTTTCCCCGTGGGATTGTTGAGACTACGCAGTACTGGACTGCGTGAGGCCTGTTGGCCTGTGAGCGACTCCCTCCAGGTGAGAGAGTGCTCAGGGGAAGGAGAGAACTCCTGGAAGGAACCCTGTAGCTGCCATAGAGCCTGGAGACTTCTGGTCCAGTCTGTTCCTGTAACCCAAGGTAAGGGATATTGGCAGCCAAAGGACTTTCCAGGTGACAGAGAAGGTGCATTCTCCTGGGGTGGAACAGGCATGTGGGGAATGAGGGTCTGTGGGCAGTGAGCGTGGGAGATTCCTGGGAGAGCATTCCCTTCCTTGTGGTTGTGTGTGACTATTTCCCTGTAACCTTAGCCTAAGCATAGATTCCTTGCCTTGGGGTGGAGCTTAGTCCCAGCTCGGGGGTGACCCACTACTGAGTTGATGAGCAGTGCGGTCTAAAGTTGGAAGGTTCGTGGAAGGCCTGCACTTGGTTGGTGGAATCTACCATTGATAAAGATAAGTATCTGATTATGCCTTAATCATGTTTTGCATGACTGTTCTTATTATGTATCATGTTTTCCACTGCGTATACGAATTAATATGGAATGCTATGGATTGTTTAATTATAGCAGTAATGATATGTTTTACTCTGATTTAAATGTGTTTACTCATTTAAATGCATTAGATATATGATATCTATATGAGCTTTGTATAAAAGGTGCTCTACAAATTGGTATCAGAGCATGAATAAGCCCAGAGTTCCTAAATGGGTGCGCTACAAATTGGTATCAGAGCGAAGGTTTCAACACTGAGCCTAGATGGGCCAGTGGAGCGGTCTTTGGACCGAGAATGCGAAGGGAAATTGGGTCTGGAGGACCAATTTCGGACCTTGGTTTGTTTCGGAGTGTCAAGTAGTTGCTTGACCGTACTTACGAGCTCAGGAAGTATAGCAGCGAGTGAAACTGCAGCTGGTGTGGTCTATGGTCACGGGGAGACAGGTCTCTACACCAATGGTGTTAGAACCTTAGGATCTATTTGGGAGGGAAGGCGAGCCCTTGTAACCGTCGGATATGGAAAAATGTGCGTAGGAATTAAAATTCCTTTTGAAACACACAGGAATGTGGAAATCGCGATATGTGAAATTCCAAATTGGTTAGGAACCGTCTGAGCCGTCAGATCTCGGCCGGAAAACCCGTCAGCCGTAGGATCTGTCGAGAGATGTCTGAAGGTTAAACCTCAGAGACTAGGGGCAAAATCTCTGAAATAGATCTAGACCGTTCGAAAGACGAAGGACACGTGTCGTGAGATTTTCCATTTCGGGAAATCGGGAATCGCGATATCGGGAGTCACGAAGGAGGTCGGGAATTTTCATGGTAAAATTCCTAGGAACGATCTGAGCCGTCCATCAGTTGGGACACATGGGCGATATCGGGAGCCCATCGGCATATCAGGGTTCAGCGTTTCGCGTTTCGCGAATACTGAGGACATATGTGTTTCGGCATTGGAAAGTCCAAAACCCAGATATGAGGTATGACTATGGTCATATAAGAGGAGGTTGAGTGAACCACGAGTCTAGCCCAGAGGGATAATGGGAGTTAGAGTGCATCGGCATTTGGAAGCCCAAAACCCTGAAAGGATCGGGACTTTCCATGGTGGAAACCCCAGAGCAGTCGTGGGTCGTCCGATTTGAGATGGCCACGTGTTGAGAGATTACCCATTTCGGAAAATCAGGGATTTGGGAGTTCCGTTGACAAAGAACTCGGACTCTCATCGTGATAAATTCCAACCATACTTTCGAGACATTAGTATGTGGCTAAGTCCCGATGAACGGACGAGATTCCTTCGGGGAATCTCTGGGTCTTTAATGACCGTCCGATGTGAGAAAGATCTGACCGTTGGATTTTTCTAGGAATGGATGTGGACACATGGAGATGTACCACATGTCAGAGGGTCAAAAAGAGAAGTGAGAGTGGTGGGACCCTAATGATGTCACCAAACGTGACGAGGATCCTCTGAAATGTGCCATGCATCACTTTGGTAAAGGGAAACAGCTATGCTATAGACCCGAAGAATAAGGAAAAACAGAATTTCGGAAGTCGAGGGTTGGAAAGGAGAGTTAAATGGGAGTTCTCCAGTACTGAGACTCTAAAACCCCGAAACCCGAAGTCTCAAGGTACAAAAAACCGAAGTTTTGAAATCTTGAAGTGCCGAAAATGAAAGCTTCAAAAAAAAAAACACGAAAATTGCAGAGCCGAACGAGAGCTCAAAAAACCCATTGGAATCGAAACGTCTTTTGTTCTTGTTGGTATTAGTATAAATGCTGAAGATTGTTCCTGAAGGTTTAATGGCCTGATAAAATATGATTTTATTTGCACAGTGCATGTGCAGAGTTCAATGGAGATCAGGACTCTAGTTAACCAACGACTGAGTATGGAGTGGGGAAAGGTGCAGATTACCCCTGAAATAGAAGACGAACAGGAAGGAAAGGATGTTAACCTGGCAGTCGAAGGATCAAAATCCAATGGGCATGGAAAAGAGAAGGATAAGGAAGGACACATAATGAAAATCATTGAAGGATTGCAAAGAGAGGCCCAGGCTCACCGAGCTGATAGCTGAAAGCTCATGAAAGTCAGGGATCGGTAGGGTGCATTAAACTTAAAATTTTTGAAGAGCCTGGAAAGAATAGAGAAGAAACTCGAGAAGGGAAGAGACTCAAGTAAAATGGAGAGTCGCAAAATCCATGAAAGAAGAAGAAGGTCTAGGAGCAGTAGTCGACATCTAAGTCGCTCCCAAGGACATTCTGACAGGAAGACACACAGTAGTTCAAGCCCATCCCCTACCAGAAAACATCAAAAATATGGAAAGGAGGAATTGAAGGGAGAGATGAACAATATTAAGACTCCAACATTCGATGGAGAACATAAGAAGGAGGAAGATGCCGAGACATGGTTGCTTGGCATGAAGAAATACTTCTAACTGCAGAATTATTTCGCCCATGCAGAAGGAAGAATTGTAATGTACCAATTGAAAGGAAAAGCATCCATGTGGTGGGATCAGTTTGTGCAGGTGCAACACATCAGAGAGAAAGAGGTCACTTGGAAGGAATTTAAGAGGTATTTTGAGAAGAAATACCTTACTAAAATATACTATGACAGAAAGATGAAGGAGTTCTTCGAACTCAAGCTAGGCAGCATGACTATTGATGAGTATGAACAAAGTTTCCTAGAACTACTGAAGTATGTTCCATTCATCAAAGATGAGGCTGTCAAGATTCAGAGATATCTAAGTGGACTGCCACCTTCCATGAGTGACAAGATTCAATATGATGATCCTAAGACCATGGAAGAAACAATAAGAAGGGCGAAATGCTTGTATGAACAGCAAGGAGAAAGGCCTATCCTTCGAAAGGTCTGGGATGATCGGAGGAAATTTAAGAAGGAACAGAGGCAGAAGGGAAGCAAGCCTTCCTTTTTCAGAAATAGTCCTTGGGGACAGTCATCTTTTAAAGAGCCTAGGAAGGTTGAAGGGAGTGAGTAGATGCCAAGGCCTCCACCTATAGAGTGTTGGGGTTGTAAAGGAAATCATAGGTAC